>BRDA01009343.1:3885-18896 GCA_036984385.1 Crenuchus spilurus | reverse complement strand
TATATATATATATATATTGAAACAAAATATATTTTAGATATGTTTTTATAGATGTGAGAGGAGCTTATGCAGACACACATTTGAGAGCTGTGCTTTATTTTACTGCAAAATTACATGATCTGTCATTCATATGATAATGACATGGTAATTCTGAACATTCCATTGGTTGGATTACCGACCGTGAAATGTGTGGAATCTGGATCAAACAAAGACCTTTCACGTGAGGTGAACCTGAACATTAGACTTCTCACCTGAGTGTTTTATACCTATCTCATGAATATTCAATGTAGGGTTAGTGGCTGAGTGAAAACACAGTGTCACCCGATAATCGTTAAGCTTTAGAAATAAAACCACATACATTTTCTAAAAACTGTAGTATGCAGTGTGTAGCCAACACCTCTGTTTATTTAAAAAACTCAAAAGTCTTGACTAGAAATGTTTAGAGTGTTTTTTTTCACAATATATGGGCATATCTGGAAAGTCTTAAGTTTAGGTAGGATTTAATTAAAATATAGATTTATTACTGTTTTGACATGGTTGTTGCTGAGTTTGTGCTGAACAAAAGCCTGTGTAACACCTTGGGGAAAAAAATTAGATTAGTGTAATTTGTAAAAAAAAAAAAAAAAAAAAAAAAAAAAAAAAAAAAAAAAAAAAAGTCAAGCCATGTCAGACTACATCAGAGTGTCTGAAATACCCTCAGACTCCAGGGGGTTAAGTGGGATGACTAACCAGAGCCTATATAGACTAGCCAGCCATTTCTTTACCCTGAATCATATTTATGTATTGTTTCACTTATCTCAGATATGGTCCATCAGCCAATATGTTTAGAGTCAAATTTTTAGTTTAGAACTGGATCTGTGAGGCCAATTTCGCACTAAAACTAAAGAAGCAAAATTTGGACTCATGTGGTATAAGTGGAAAATTATGTAAATATTTCTTTGAAAATGTCCTTTAAGCAGCACATTTACAGTGTCTACATTTCTGTACAATCTACATTTCTGAAGGCTTTTCTGTAGGTTATTTATGTATGACTACAAAGTATATTGAATCAGTGAATTAATACCAGTAACCTACAGTGCTTTCTCTTCTTTTTCAGACACCTGATGGTCCTGGGAAAGGTTAGTGTTTTGTGTTTATCTCTTTTACAATTACAGGAAAATTGAAAGTGGTTCAAATACAAACAAAATTCACCCCTCAATATGACAGCTATCACTGTTCTCATCTATGTTAAAAATAGATCAAACTTTTTAGGACTCATTAAGGTCTTAATGCAGGGGTGTCCAGTCTTACCCACAAAGTACCATTGTGGCTGTTGGGTTTAAATGCCATAGCACATCTGATTGTACTTAGACAGTGTGAAATATCACGAAAAAGTTCATTTGTTTTCATAATTAAATTCAAAAAGTTAGTTTGTCACATTTTATATTCATTACATGTAAATTGATATTTTGAGCCTTTTTGTTTTACCTTTGACCAGTTTGACGTATATCTCATGAAAAAAAGAAATTTTGAACCTCAAATTATTAGAATGTTTTATTTGGAGTTTGAGTAAATTACAACTTAAACAGTATCAGCATTAAAACAAAAAAGGCTTGAAATGTCACCTTACATGTAATGAATATAAAATAGGACATTTGGCCTTTGTGAATTACATTATGAATACAAATGAACTTTTTCATGTTATTCAGATTTTTGAAGATGTATAGTATAACCAGTTGGCCTAATAGTCAACCAGTTGGCCATGTGAGGTGCTGCTTAGTTGGAATGAAAACCTGCAGCCACATGGGCACTTTGGCTAAGACTTTTTATTTATTTATTTATTTTACCTTCTCAAAGTAAGCAACTCTTGCAGATATAATAGCTACAGCATACAGTACCTATCAAAGGTTTGGACACAGCTTCTGGACATTCAGTGGTTTTTCATTATTTAAAAATAATCTGCATTGTAGATTAATACTAAAGTCATCCAACTATGAAGAAATACATATAAAATTAATTATTAAACAAAAAAATATAAACAAACCAGAATATGTTTTAAATTTTACATTCTTCAAAGTAGACACCTCTTGATTAGATGCCAGCTTTCTTGGCATTTTCTCAGTCAGCTTTATTAGGTAGTCACCTGGAATTCAGTTAACAGCTGTGCCTTGTCAAGAGTTCATGACTTGCATTTCTTGTCCTCTTAATGTGTTTGAGACATCAGTTGTGTGCCTACTTTGAAGAATCTAAAATCTAAAACATATTTAGGTTTGTTTAACACTTAAGTTTACTGCATGATACCTTATGTGTTCCTTCATGTACGTATAAAAACAAAGAAAAAATGTAAACATTGAATGAGATACATTGACTGGTACTGTGTATAACATTGCATATCAAGTTGTTTGCTAAGATCTTCCCAACACAGTTGCAGAAGCTCAGAGAAGTGTACTAAACTTATATGCTTTGCTGTCATAAATATTGAGGAATAATTTTTACTCATTAAAATGTATTACTTATTACATTAAAACACTAAAGGATGAGCATTCCATGCTGTACCCAGCCACAAACAGCTCCAAACTTTTCTTTTTCTTTTTGAATCATGGTTTCTCAAAGCATAACATTGCCACTATTATATGGAGGGTTTGATTTTGTTTGTGCAACCTTATGTTCTGCTAGAATCATTGATGCCATATACTGAATGTAGTAAATTCCAGGTCTGTCTATAGAGAGTGTTTATCACACACTCAGACTTTAAAAACCACTATGACACAGCCAGATTTTACTTGTAGAGTCTAACATGTAACAGTCTTATAATGTGCTGAAAATGGCACCGTATAAGCTTGGTTTAACACTAGAACTCAATAGTCACCCATTCACTTGTTTCTGTGAAAATACATCACCAAATTATATCTATTTTATGGAAGCAGTTGAGTTATTTACCCACTAAACTTTAGACGTCTTATGGACATGTAGATAATGTCTATAATGCATTATAAACATGATCTATTTGTCCATTAGATGTCTAATGTTTAGTCGGTAGATGACTGTTGTGTCCTAGCGTTAGCAATGTTAGCCTTGCAGTTTCAGTTCTAAACTAAAGAAGCAAACTTTGCACTCCAAATATTGGGTAATTTCTGGCTGTATTCTTTTAACTAGTGACTTCCTTATAAAAAGGATTTGTTGACTTGGAAATGTACATTATTTTTCAAGTTATTCACTGAAGTAGAACTTAAATGGCAAGAAAATGACTTCTTACATTACTAAAAAAGCAGGGGTGTCCTAACCTAAGACCGGTAGTGAACAATAGCACTGAAAAGCAATGACTACATTTGGGGCATTGAAAGTTTGATTTTACAAACTATTCCTTAATCTCTCACTGTTTTCATGCTGTAGTGGAGAATGGTGTGCATCAGCCCAGTCCCCAGGAAAGCTCAAAGAAAGCAGTAACAGGTATTGAGGCAAAGCTTCAGTGCACCAGCCCGGACGCTGCTATTGAAAATGCCAGCGCAGAACATCCTGTTACGATGGTGTTCATGGGATACAAAAATGTGGAGGATGAAGAGGAGACAAAGAAAACCCTTGGCATTGAGGACACAGTGAAGGCTGAGTTTGTGGTTATTGAGGACGGAGAGAATAAAGCAGCAACAGACGGAGCGAAAGATGACCAGGCTCCTCCAAACGGCACCACGTCCAGCCCCGAGAAGAACAAGGAGGAGAAGAAGAAAGAGGAGGCAAAGGATGAGGAAACTAAGAAGGAGAAGCAGCCATGCAAGTGTTGCACTGTTATGTGAGCTTTAGCTTTTGCTTTAGCTCTTCACTTCAGACTTTCCTCAAACCAGAAAAATATTCAAAATGAAAAAGAACAACGTCATGAAAAATCTCAAAACAACGTACAGTACTGTGTAAAAGTTTGAGACCAGCTAGGAAAATTACTTAAAACTACTTATCTCTGCAGTATTCATATTTTTGCCAGTTAAAACAATAATATACAACCTACAGTTAAACATGAACAAGACGTTCTCAATTTTAAAAATATACTGTAAATACAATGTAATATTTGGAAAAAAAAATCTGAAAAAAAACAGTCTTTATTGGCTTGACTTGATATTTATAATGTTTTACAATAATTTGTTACTTTATATTTTGTCTTTTTGCATATTATTTTGTTACATAATATGTTTACAATACATTTATATTTAAAAACTATATACAATTAAAATACTCCCAAAAACTTGAAAACAATAATTTCTCATTTAAAAACTGTAGAAATATTATATAACATTGAATAAAAATATAAAAAGTTACATTTTCTCTAAAACACTACACTATAAAATTAAAATGCATACAAATAAAAATGAATACACATAAAACTCCCAAACTTCTCACTTTCAAAATGTTATAAATAAATGAGGTAACATTAAAATACATTTTAAAAAATTAGTATAGTAAAAAGTTGAAATTAACAAGTTCCTGTAAAAACGACAAATAAAGTTTACATAAATACAAATTAAGATTAATACAACAAATTAAAAAACAATAAATTCTTTCTAATAAATGTCTTAATGATATTACATAAAATTTAAAATTAATACAATTAAATAGCAAGAAGTTATGTTATTGATGTTATTGCACTAAATGTGGAATTGAACAGAGAAGTTATTGCATTGTTTATTTGTATTTAATCTTATGTTCTAAGTGTTGGTATATTTCCAAGCAAATAAACACTTCTGCCCTGATAAATAATTTTAAACGTACTTTTCTCAGATGTGCTGGGACTTTTGTACAGTACTGTATGACCTGCACAGTGAAATCACCTGTAAGATTAACTCCCACTTTGTTCATTTGAGTCCAAGTGAAAGTAAAATGGACTCATAGACAACCATTAAAGGGTTAATTCAACACTGATAATTTTACTGTGTGTGTATTATATATAAAATTTGTTGTCCAGTATGTATTTCTTTTTTATTTCTATTAATATTTTTCTATATTTCTGTCTTGACATTTCTATATATAAACATATATTTTCATTATGTAATCTTATGATGTTAAGTACTTGTGGATGGACAGAAAATAGAAACAAACTGCAGGTTCCACCCAATTGGATGGCTTTGTAGTGTCGTTTCACTTCTTTTACTTTAAATGGAATATGAAGGACACAAATACAACATCTCTCTATGAATATTTAACTATGTATCTCTCTCATAGTAGTGTTTCTAAAATATTGCTTTATTGATAAGATGAAATTATTATATTGACATATTACAAAATTATGCTTTTATAATATATGTATTGTTTTTTTCTTTGATCATCTCAAACCACTGTGAGGACTGGTACATAAACTGTAGTTCACAATCATTGTCACGGTAGAGCAAAATTTGTGTAAATATTCTTGTGTTTTTGCCTGTTCTTGCTGCAAATGGATACAGTTTATCCAGATATATGAAAACAAAAGGCCTTCCCAGTTTTCCATTCTCAAATCATGTTTTATATGTATCCTAGCCCCACCCACAATTGTGTTCTTTAGTAGCTGCTGTTGTGAACAGAACACTGGTAAGAATTTAACATCATGAGAAACTGTAGAAAACAGTTTAAAGTTTTAGTCAACGTAAGTAATTTAGGGGGCTCAGCAAACTAAGGCGCTGTCACTATGATCTGAGGATCACGAGATCGAATCCCGATCATGCTACTTGCAATCGACAACCAGGGCCTGAGAGAGCAAAATTGGCTGTGCTCTTTCCGGGTGAGCAAGATGGCACTCTCTTCCCAGAACTACTAAGTACTGTCGGCTGGTTTTGGCACCTGCCACGCAATCCATCAGAACTGGGTATCCTACTTTCCTCTGAACTCAGGCTGCCTGGCGGCGATGTGTCGGCAGCAATATGAAATGAGACAGAGCTTGACTTCACATGCATTGAAGGCCTGTGTTAGTCTGCAACCTCCTAGAGTCAGGGACATTACAAGTGATTGGGAGAGTCAATGAACGGGCAGGTCAGTTGGGGAGAAAATTGTGGAGACTAACACATTGCTGAGAAAATTAAAAAAAAAAAAACAATGAATTTAGGTTAATGTTTATGCATAAACTTTCTATTTTAACATTTTTTTCCTAGACAAATAGGAAATGATGGCAAATTAGCAAACAACAGCTAATGTTACCTTTATTAAACAAAGAAACTACACCTGATCTATGGTAACATTTGTAAAGTATGTAACATGTAGCCCATTACTCACAAATAAAATATTGTTTATGTGCTTTAAGTTTGTACATTTAAAGATTGTAGCATCACGTTCCAGTTTAAAATGCTACTGAGTTATATTCAAACCTAATTAGCAGTAACAAACTGCTACAATGTTAATGCTGACGTTTGTTTATTTTTTTTTTTTCAGTAAAGCTTGTCCAACCTAGCAACAGTTGCTAGAAAAGAACACATTTGTGGGTGGAGCCTGGATGGTTTGATTAGCCTATAGTTCATGACTTTTTAACAATAAGGACCAATTTTTTTCTGTGAGCAATAATGAAAAAATACTTATTGATTTACAAAGTACAATACTTTCCCCATTTCATTGAACACATTTGCTGTAAAACACTTCTTATGTGTCCTAGAAGGTTGAAATCACTTAAAATAGTAAGGACAATGGATAGATGGGTCTTTTGAATTTTTGATGTACAGTGCTTGCAGTTACTGTATGTTTGTAGTGTTTTATTTCAGGCCAAGACAAATGAGCTCCATGCCCCATTGTTCACACAGATCATGTCTAAATAATAAAAGTACAACTCTCATGTTAATTGCTGTCCAAGTTGGGATTCTGATCGGAGCTGTTTAAAGACGGGATATTAATTGTTTTCTCACATTCTAAAAGTAAAGATTTTCTCTGTGTGCACTTTGTCTTTGTGCTATTTTAGTTATGAATCATTCCTGTGTGGGACAGTAGGATGCGTTTTGTGGGTTTTAAACAATGTCATGGATTCTAGGTGATTCATTGGTCTGACCAGTGCCTGTAATGGTCCAAGTGTTTGATTCAGGAATATTACAAATAAAAAAATATATTGTTTGTTTACTATGGATGGATGTTGAACTGCTGTGTCCATTGTTTTAGCTAGTGCTTAAACACAGTATAATTATCCAAAATGCAGAACTGTATATACCTGAACAGGGCAGCACGGTGACTTAGTGGTTAGCACATTCACTTCTCAGCGCTGAGGTCTTGGTTTTCGAGTCCCCATCTGAGTGGAGTTTCCATGTTCTCCCGGTGTCTGCGTGGGTTTCCTCCAGAGTCTCCTGTTTCCTCCCACAGTCCAAAAACATGGAGGTTAGGTGGATTAGGTACTCTAAAAATTGTCCGTGTGCGTGTGTACACCCAGCAATGGATTGTCACCCTGTCCTGGGCTTTGTTGAATAGTGTAATGCCCTGCCCTGCGCCCAGTGAGGGGTTAGGGGACTAACCGCAACCCTGATAAGGATTAAGTGGGTGTGATAATGGATGGATGGATATACCTGAACAGCACCATTAAATATAATGACAAATCTGACAAAATAGCAATATAATAACTTTAAAAATAAAATGTAAAAATAATACTAAAGGTATTAAAGGTAAATAGTTATTTAGCTTTTTTTCCCAGTTTGACCTGTTTGTGAGGTTGGGGGTTCTCTATTTTTCAGCTTTACAGTTTCTTTATCCATACGTTTCATAATATACATGTTTAACAGTTTTCAGGTTAAGCAATAGTGCGAACATGCCAAATTAAGCACAGACCCCAATGAATACACAGAATTTTTGAATGAATGCAGAGTGTATAAATTAACACAAGTAATTACATTTTTATGAAGTCAGTAACTGTAATGTCGTTAAAAGAATTTAGACTGTAATTACTTACGTTAGTTTGCATTATAGGAAAAAGTAGTTTAATTACCATAACACAGACAGTAATTAAAAAATCACAGCTAAATTGCCTTTGAGCGCCTAACCCCATCTCTCTCTCTCTCTCTCTCTCTCTCTCTCTCTCTCTCTCTCTCTCTCTCTCTCTCTCTCTCTCTCTCTCTCTCTCTCTCTCTCTCTGTGTGTGTGCTAAATGCAGAGATGAATATAAAAAGTAGTAGCAGATTTTATGAGTAAAGTACTCTCCTTACAATTTTAAGGTATAAAGACCGTACATATATGTCTAACCATTCAAATACATATCTATTAAATTCACCAGAATTATCTAAATCTAGGTCTAAACCTAACCTGGTCCTAATACTGAGCTATCTATTGAGCTATCTATTGTAGTGTACTATAATATGAATATATATGTGGTCGTTAGGGAGGCTATTTCACTATTTTAGGAATATATAAGGAGGCAAAAAGTAATGTTTATAATTATACAGCATAACATATCTTATAGTTTCGTATTAAATATAACATGACAGCATCATATTTGATTAAAATGAACTTTTCACTAATGAAAGAAAGAACTATTTGGTAAGACTGAATTTTCTAATCTAAAATGATCTCTTAATCATTGCCCGAGTTGCTTAATAACCAACATCCAGTAACTAAGAAGGTAATAAATAATAACCTTTGACTTTGACCGTAAGTCTTTCAGATTCAGTGTTATTCTGTCTCATTCTGTCAGTCATTTGAAGGAATTGGATAAAAGGGTTCGCTTTTTAAACGTTCTAATATATTTGTAGTACTGGTATCACTAACGTTAGCATTGAATCGAAAACAATAATGCTTTGCTGAAGTTTCGCCCAAAGTTTTCTAGACCGCCTTTTAAGATTGATAGCGATTCGACCCAATCATGTAGCCAAAATATGTGTAGAACCCCGCCTACCATCAGGTTTTAACCAATCACGGAATGCTATAGCCTTGGCCGCCATTTTGTGAGTCTATAAGAGCCTCCAGTTTGCTGCGTCCCGACTGCGCGGACTGTAGTTGTGTGTAGTGCCATGGACGGGTAAGTACCTGAAAAGCGTGTTTTCTGACGCGAATGTGTATGAAAACTATACACTTGTAGTTTTTTTTGACATTTTTCTTCTTTTATAAGCTACATAAGTCGGAGTGAGTGCTGGTAAATTGACTCGAATCCAAAGTTTAAGCTAAGACGGTTGCGTTGTCTGCTGGTTAGCTCGGTTAGCTAACATGTCCGCAATCACAAAGTTAAGAATCGACGACCTGTTGCAAATAAACGGTCACTAACCGAGTCTCACCGTCTATTTAAATAAACTATGGCGAAGCTATTAAACTGTGTACTTAATAGCAAAACAAGCGTAGTAGCAGTGTTGGTTTAATTTGACAGGTAATGTTACTACTCGCGAGAAACGTGTCTCCGTTTCCGCCTTTTTACCAGCTAACATTAACAAATCTGTTTAAGTGAGCCAGCTCGCCGGAGTCGGCTTTATTTACTTAAGAGCACACATTTCATTGATGTTGGCCACTTCATTTGTAAATACAATACCCAAGTCAGTGGAACATACGTTAATCTTAGTCCTTTTTCCGGTTATAAAGTTACTGCCTATAATGTTTTGTTGAGGTTTATCTTGTTCCTCAGGGAAATGGAGAACATACAGCCACATACGTATGTTTTATGAATGCTCTCGATGCTCCTGCTTGAATGTTTTTGTGTGGATTTTGCTCTCTTATAGACGTTTAGAGACGGATTTGTATCCTCTGGGATCCAGCTACGTTAACGAAATTGAGTAAGTTTTATATGTGTACGTCTTTAGTTTAACTATTGGGTGCTCATTAGGATCTGATTGTTACTTTTAGAGATTACAGGCAACAGAATACCCTAAATTCTCCGATAAAATTACAGCATATGCTGTTCAGAGTTTCTGCTTGAAATATAGTTGTTGTATTCAATATAGTATTGTCTCCATACAAACATGTTGATGTGGATATTGATACCAAGTGTAGTATTACAATACTTGATACTAAATCGATACTGTGTTTATGAACTAAATTTACTCATCTGTGTGATTGATGCCAAATGTTTATTTGGTGTAATACACATTCATGCTACATATCTACAAGTTTTAGAAGAACATACAGCAAAGTATTCTTGCCAAAATAGTATTTGATTGCCAGATTTGTTAGTTTTGTTGCTGTCAATATTTGGTGCAACTCTTGGTTTACAATCCTGCAAAACACAATCTAAACGAATTTGAATAAAAATGACAGCATTCAACTTTGTAAAGTTTCTTCTAGGTCTTGTCTTCAGTTGTAAAGTTACATTTAAAGACCCCAGTTTAAAGACTAATATTTCAAATAGCTTAAACTATATAGTTTGTTCTAAAATTTTATATTCAGTTAATTTTAGTAATATTCTGTTAAATATGGTGAAAGTGAATTTGTGTGTTCCAGAATTTGTGCTGGTTTAATTAAAAATGTACTGTAAAATATACAATCACATCTCCCTGAATATGAATTTAATTCAAATCTGCACCCAAATTGTTTTTAATGTACTCATGTATTTTAAAGTCATTTTGATTAATTTTATTGCCATGTTATTTCAGCAGTGTCCATGATATAACAGTTGGCACTAAGGTATGTTACATTTTTTACAAATTCTGTATTAAATTATATATAAACCTGCATAAAGAATGGTATTTTGTTTGAGATGTGAAATTGTCGTTTGCTGTATTGAGTTTCAGCAGGTTCTCTTATTTTTCTGTAAGTCTTTTCATGCTGACTTTGAAGAGTGAACATTATATCTGTAACTGCTGTTCTACCTCCTGCTGATCCCGAGACTTTAATTATTCTGGTCAAAGACCGCCTGCTGTTTAAACAATCACCCTGAAGATACACCAAAACACACAGTGTAAACATTTTGTCCTTGTAATTGTGTGCTGATGAGACAGTGAGACTCAAATTGGATTTGCTGGAGCCAAGTTAATTTTTCCCTGAAAATATAATTTACACTATCTTCAAATATAAGGTACTCGGTTGTGTGTGTGTGTGTGTGTGTGTGTGTGTGTGTGTGTGTGTGTGTGTGTGTGTGTGTGTGCTTGCATGCATACTTATACATACACTACTCACAAAAAGTTAGGGATGTTTGGCTTTCGGCTGAAATTTATGGAAAACAAAAAGCTCATGCTGCAGTGATATATCATGAAAGTAGGGTAATGGTGATTTCCTCATTTCCGTCAGGATTTCTATGGGATTTAGGTCTGGAGAAAGTGCAGGCCACTCCATTTGAGGTACCCCAGTCACCAGCAGCTATTCTGTAATAATGTGACCTTGATGAGCTGAAGCATTGTCGTCCATGAAGATGAAATTAGGCTTGTTTTATTCAGGCCAGAGCAAATGCCTGGATTACTGATGTTCAAGTAGTATGGGCTTGTAACTGTACCATTCCCAAAGTGTAGGGCAGTTCTGTATTGACTAGCTGCACTAACACCACCACCCCAAAAGGTCCATCTGATGACAAAACTGCCTGTTGCATATTGCTCTCCTTCACGTCTCAAACATAATTAGTGGCCATCGTTTCTGCTGAGCATGAATTAACTCATCAGTGAACAGCATTGAGGCGCACTGGTCCCTCCTCCAGTGTAAATGATCCTTGTCCTATGCAAAACGATAACGTCTGTGCCTGGTGGTGTGCTCAGGTACCATTGCCGGTCATCTAGTACATGGACCACACTGATGTAAACAGTTGGGTGCCTCTCACCATCCTTTAAATGTGCCTGGTGCTGCATGGCATTCATCATCTGGTTCCATAGGGCACTGTTCACAACAATGCAGTCATTGGGCATCCACTTCTATGCCTTTCTGTGACTCTTCTAGTCTCTCTGTATCTCTGTTGCAACCTGCTGATGACACTCTTAAGCTTGATGGCCACTTCTGTCTGAGAACATCCTGTTTGAAGCCTCGCAATGGTGAGATGCTGTTGTCATATTGGTGTCATGTGAAAATGTGGCTTTTTATATATATAAATTGTCTCCACAGTTGTCCCCTAAATATCAAAGTCTGTAAAATACATAACCTAACCTTCTCAACCTGTTCAAACGTATTTAGATCTTAACTAAGGTTTCACAGACTGATCTTTGCATGCAAAATGTTTGTCCTGTTTTCTTTTTGGACCATGTTGTGAATGTTGTCAGAATTCAACACTATACTACATATTTAATTTTAAGCAGTGCCTATTTAAGTTAATTTAGATCACCTTTATGATGTCATTGGCTGGTCTAGGTTTTGGTCAGTGTATATGAGGGAATGAACTTGGACCCTAATATACCCCCAATCTGGTGCTGGACTTTTCTTTTTGGTGCTACAGTACAAGGATTTGTGTGCATCATCGACTACCTAATCCTACAAGTTTTAATGCTTAAATGTGGTCAATAAATTGTTGCCATTTTGTCTTTCTTATGCAGAGAGTTTTAGGTGGAAAACATTTGACCATGTATCGTGGAAAAAAAATCATTGTGGTAGTTGCCAGACCTGCTTTACATGCTTAATTTCTCCAGTAGCATGTGTATATGCATTTAATGCCTTTTACATGTGTCTGTAGGAATGAAAATGTCACTAGTTTCATTGTCTTCAAGGTTGTTAAAGTTGTCTGGAATGTCTGAGGTTACATTCCTGTTCTGACCTCATTATTCAACATCAGCTCAGGAGCTCTCACTTTATCAAAACATGTAAACAAAGTGAAACCTTCAGACCTTCAATTTCAACAGGTCAATAGGAGACTCCAATCCGTTCTTGGATTATATATCAGAATAATTTTTTTTTTACTTGATAAAAAGTAATAAAGTATGAATAGATGCATTATCTATGATAATATATGAATCTATGAATAGATTTGACTCTATTTCTCATTCAAATACTCTAGGGGTTTTTTTCCCCTCAGACACCCAATTGTATTGGAACTTGCACTGTGTGCAGCCAGTATAATATTTACGTGGTGTTGCTTGTTTGTGAACCTTTTGCAGTGTATCACAAAAGTGAGTACACCCCTCACATTTCTGCAGATATTTAAGTATATTTTTTCATGGGACAGCACTGACAAAATGACACTGACACAATGAAAAGTAGTCTGTGTGCAGCTTATATAACAGTGTAAATTTATTATTCCCTCAAAATAACTTGATATACAGCCATTAATGTCTAAACCACTGGTAACAAAAGTGAGTACACCCCTTGGTGAAAGTTCCTGAAGTGTCGATGTTTTGTGGCCACCATTATTTTCCAGAACTGCCTTAACTCTACTGGGCATGGAGTTTACCAGAGCTTCACAGGTTGCCAATGGAATGCTTTTCCACTCCTCCGTGATGACATCATGGAGCTGGCGGATATTTAAGACTTTGTATCTTTGTACTCCTCACCTGATTGCCACCACACATGCTTGAGACCATTTGAACAATTGAACATTTTATCAGTGTTGTCCCATTAAAAGTTGCACTTAAATATCTGCAGAAATGTGAGGGGTGTACTCACTTTTGTGATACACTGTAGAATTTTTAAAGTTGAACTACAGCTTTATCTGATTGTCACACACAAAGCAAATCAAAAGTGAGACAAAAATTAGTTGGTCATTTATTGAGGAAAGTCCAATATTGCATGTATGCCTGACAAAAGTATGTAACCATTTGCTTTCTTTCTGTTGTGACCCTCTGTTGCAGCAATAAGTTCAACTAAATGTTTCCATTAAATTTTAGCCCATACAAAACGGATTCAACACTAATGCTTTACTTTAATGTTTGTCTCAGGTCTTTCCATAAGTTATATTGGATTAAGGTCAGGGCATAGACTTGGCCATTCCAAAACATGAACTTAACCATTTTTGGTATAATGACTTGTGTGCTTAGGGTCATTGTCTTGCAAGACCTACATTTTCTTGAGGTTCACCCCTCACACGTCCTGACGTTTTCCTGTTAGAATTAGCTGGTATAATTTTTCATTTCATCAAATATCTATTTTGGTCTAATTCATCTACAAACATTGTTCCTATAGCCCTCTGGCTTACAGGTGTGATCTTTAGCAAGCTATAGATAAGTAACAATTCTTTTTGCGGAGCAGCAACTTTCTCATTTCAACCCTACCCTGCATGCCACTGTTCTTCAGTGTTCTGATTGTGGAATCATTAACCTTAGCCAATGAGAGAGTGAACTTTAGTTAGATTGCCATCCTGTTGATGCTCTTAACTCAATTCAGACATTAGAAATATTTTATTGATCTCGGAGGGAAATTACAAATTTGCTCGTAAAAAACGAATGTAATTTCCCGATAAAAAATTATTTGAAATGCTATTAATCTGGTCCAGCCCCCCAAAAACCACACAATTTTTGTTTAAGTAAAACAAATGTATTTTTTATATATAAACAAATAATGTATAAAAGATAATGCATACTTAGAGAATGTAAAGAAATAAACTGGTTTTATTAAGTGTATTTATCTTGAATATCAAAGATGCTGGCTTAGATGGAGGTTACGTGCGCCATTACTTAACTTACTACTAGGGATGCACCGATACCAGCATCGGGTATCTGTCCGACACCATGTGCGTGTACTTGTACTCGTATTCATAAAAGTGCTCCGATACTACAGGATCCAATACTAGCGTGATGGGAGCTTCATTTCCTTCTAACAGACAGTATTAGTTTGCGCCACAAAATAAATAAAATTTTAAAAAGACGACGTCTACGTACGGTAGCCGAGCTGAACAAGCCACTTAACGGCAGCGTGACTTTAACCAGCCCGGTAGTAGAGAAGGAGCAGCTATGTCAGCGGTGTGGAGGTATTTCCAGATGAATGAAGGTGACAAAAGCAGTGTTCATTTCGTTAACGATAATATGACGAAAAATATTCGTTGACGACCATTTTTTCACGACGAAAACGAGACGAAAACTAAATAAAAACTAATATTTTAAAAATGAAAACTATGACAAAGTATTAGACTTTTTGTTGACGAATAAAAACGAAACGAAAATGTCACAGAATGACTAAAATAATGTTTTTGTCTAGTAATCCGTCTGACTTTCTGAAAGCACGTTAAGCTCCACAGTCAGTCAGACTGGTGAAGTTTAACAACACAACATGCTTACGTCACTGCCGCA
>BRDA01009339.1:28560-53293 GCA_036984385.1 Crenuchus spilurus | reverse complement strand
ATAGCTCATGAAATCCAGAATCTCTTTTATTACAGTATTTAATGTAAAATAAATTACTGTTCAAAAACTGTCAATACCATGTAATTTTGTAATTTAATGGACTCCTATGGGTGTTGGTGTTATTGACACATTGGTAAAGCAGTTGATAGTCACCTTGTAGGTGGAGGAAAGGCACAAATGTGCAAAAAAGGTGAACGTCCCCTCTAACTAGAGAAATGATGATAGATGTACAGGGAAGAGAGAAAAGGAGAGGAATTAAAGCAAATGGGTGGAGGACAGGAAGGCGTTCCACCTCCGTCGGTAAGCCAGTAATCACCAGTTAATTAGAAACAATAAATCTGGAATTGTTTTCCTACCGGAGTCATGAACCTCATGTCAAAATGAGAGTTATTCAGACGTGAAACAGCAACAAAACACACCCCTAATTATAGACATCCCTAATTAAACAATACTGACGAGTTCACCACAATGTAATTATCACTGAAGTCAAATTTGAAGGCATAGCAGCGGAGGATAATAGAATTATGTGTGAGCCATTCCAAAGTACAACTATATAAATACAGTGGTGCTTGAAAATTTGTGAACCTTTTAGAATATTCTATATTTCTGCATAAATATAGCCTAAAACATCATCAGATGTTCACACAAGTCCTAAAAGTAGATAAAGAGAACACAGTTAAACAAATGAGAGCAGCAATGTTCTTTTTGGAGAGCAGTAGCTTTCTCCTTACAACCCTGCCATGCACACCATTGTTGTTCAGTGTTCTCCTGATGGTGGACTCATGAACATTAACATTAGCCAAGTGAGAGAGGCCTTTAGTTGTTTAGAAGTTACCCTGGGGTCCTTTGTGACCTCGCTGACTATTACACGCCTTGCTCTTGTAACAGTGTAACAGTGATCTTGAATTTCCTTCATTTGTACACAATCTGTCTGACTGTGGATTGGTGTAGTCCAAACTCTTTTTGGTTTTGTAACCTTTTCCAGCGTGATGTGCATCAACAACTCTTTTTCTGAGCTCCTCACAAACCTCCTTTGTTCCTGCCATGATACACTTCCACAAACGTACTGTGAAGGACAGATGTTGATAGATCTGTTCTTTAAATAAAACAGGGTGCCCACTCACACCTGATTGTCATCCCATTGATTGAAAACACCTGACTCTAATTTCACCTTCAAATTAACTGCTAATCATAGAGGTTCCCATACTTTTGACACTCACAAATGTGTCATATTGGATCATTTTCCTCTATAAATAAATGACCAAGTATAATATTCATATTTTCTTTATTATGTAATATTTTATTTATATTGTCTTTATTATGTATTATTATATTATGTAATTTGTCATTCATTTGGTTATATTCAAGTTCGTGAATGTGAATTCACTTTCTTTTTCTGTCTTTTTCCAGCGAGAGATAATGAAGTTCTGGTTCTGGTAGAACGGGGCAGGTATGTATCTGTCATGTGAATATATAAAGGGGCCAAAACTCTTGAAATAATTGAGTTTGGCTTGTTTTAAACTTATTTTAAAGCTTATTTTAAGTTTCTAAATGAACCGTTTACTAATATATCCAGTGTGTATATGTAAATGAAATTGCAAAAACTGCCTATTAATCATTCACTGTTTTCAAGACACCATAGAAAACAATACATTCCCATGCACCCATTCAGCTGCAACAGTTTATCTCTGCCCTATTCACATTGAAGCTCAATAACAGGCAGCGAATCAGAACAGAGATCATATGACTACATCAGTTTTAAAGGCACAGTAACTAAAGCAGCCTGTTTAAGAGATAAAGAGTGGTTAAGTAATGGTTGTCTAAACCAGCAATACACAGATGTCACAAATGGACCTCAGGGGGTAATAAAGTACTAGGTAATGTATGATATGAGCTCTCTTAAACTACTCACTTTGAAGCTACTGTTCTTTGTTGGGCTAATTTTACAGAACACTGGGAAATGGCCCTCATTAAACCTGCTGAGAAGCTGTAGCATTTTCTGTTAAAATACAAACTTCTGAAGTGTGTTATTATGGTTGTACACTGTGAAACAAAACCACTGCAGATTTTCCCTATACAAAGTTAACAGGGTGCAAAACTAATGGGGTTCAAATGTAACATTGATACAAATACACTGTAACACCTAACCAACCACAGCAACAACTTGCCAGCCCCTGAGCAACTGGCTGGGTTACCATAGCAACTGCCTAGCAACCACAATGTAGCAACCTCTAAGCAACATCATGCCAACCATCAAAATACCATCGCAATGACCTTGCCACACTGTAGCACCCATCTAGTGTCAACTTGGCAACACCATAGCAATCACCTAACAACCAGCTAGCAACACCATAGCGACCACCAGGAATATGATAACAACCACCTTGCAACATCATAACTCTTAGGCAACATTATGGCAGCCCTCTGAAATACCATTGCAATCACCACTCTGTAGTATCCATCTAATGTCCACTTAGCAACAGCATAGCAACCAGCTAGCAACAACTTAGCAACTTCATAGCACCTAGCAACCATTTAGCAACACCAGCAACCATGTAGCTACACTATAGCAACCACATAGTAACACCACAGCAAATGCTTAGCAACAGCATAGCAATAATTTAGCAACCACTTAGCAACATCATAGCAACCACATACTAACCACTTAGACACACCATAACAATGAACCAGGACACCATAGCAACCACATGTCCCACAAGCAGATTGGATGTAGTTTTTTGACCATTTTTACATGTAAGGGAGTTTGTTGAAATAGTTTCCAATCACTTCCATTACCTATCTACTTTCAATAGAACAGCATGGCCCTAATTAGTAGTGTAGAAGGCTGTTGAAGGTATTTGTGAATGGAATGTGTAAATTGTATGTTAATTTTGTGCAACAGCTCTATAAATTGGGTAATGTCATTCATTTCTCTCTCTTTCTATAGGACCTTGTATATAGAGGGTGAGAGGAAGTTAGATTTTCATGGTTGGGCAGCAGGGATCCAGAGGGCTGCTGGGAGTTCTGGAGATACTCTGAGTCAGCAGCAGCTCACTGAGGCGGACATACCAGTCATAGTGGAGCGCTGTATTCACTACATCACACAATACGGTAATATACCTGTTATATTAACACTGCATTCACTACATCACTCAATAATAACACTGCATTCGCTACATCACACTATACACTAATATGTAGCTATTTGTAGTAAATGTAGGTATAAGACTACATTTATTTAATCACGTAATAGGAAAATGTACCTATTGTAATTGTATTCAATACATTTTATTTATTTTTATTTCATTTATTTTTTAACATTACATTCTATTTTTTTTAATTTTATTTCTGTTCCTTTATATTTTTTTCTGTTTTTGTTTCATTTGGTTCTGTTTTGACCAAAATTTTTGGTGTACATGCCTTTATTTTGTTCCAGTGTTTCCAGGAATCTCGCAATATAGACAAGCACTGAGGATAAGAAATGGATTTGATGTGCTTTAAATGATAAATTAAATAGTTTCTTTTTATAATTTCTTATGAGGAAATTCAGACCTGTATTTGGCTGCTGATGGGTAAAATATCAGGTTTTGCAATAAAAATACCAAGAACCAGAGCCATGATAAAACTAGCAAACAGTTTAACAAAAGCTTCATAAGACAATATTGTGTTCTGTGATTTACTTTCCAGTGGGAATGACTGGTGGAAAGTCCAGTATTTGCTTTTAGGCATGGGGTGGGATTAAATCAAAACAAACTGGACTTCTGCAGCATCCAGGCCATGTAAGATAAGTGCTGATAAGAGAATTGGCATGGGGAAGTTGGAGATTGGTCCAACTATTGACCGTTCTTTTCTGCATTGCTGGAGTTTCCCCACATACAGCATAGGACGACAAGGAACTGATTGGATAGTTAATGTTTAGAAACCTTACATGCAGACCAGACATTCATTAAAGGGCTATGTAGAGTACAAAATACTCAGTGTGCTGTTGTTCACCTGAAATGTGAATTTAGTTTATATTTTTGCAAAGAAATACAAAGATAACTAAGAGAACAGCAAGTTTTACATGTGAAGAAGATAATTAGGGAAGTCCTTGATGGATATCTGCCCCTATTTAAAGAAAACCCCGAGCTAAAAGTTACCAGGTTCAACTAAAGTGCAGATATAGAAGCAGCAAAAGTATTAAAAGGGACAAACAAAGCCACAAATTAAAAATGCACTTCTGTTAAAAAAATAATAAACAAAAGGGCAAATAATGCTGAAATAGATTACCCGGAACTTGCCAGAACATGAGGCACCACGTGGATCTTCTGTGATGAGTGCCATTCACTGTACTCATTCTGGGGTGAATCTGATCTGTTCTTGGTGCAATGCCACCCAGGGTGAGTCTTTAAATCTCAGATGCTACCTAAGTGGTAGAAACCCACACGGAGGACAGACCCTTTAACAGAAATAAACCAGTCATAGCTGCCAGCCTTGAAAGCTGATGATTGGCATAAATGAATCAGGAAGAAAGAGCCACAAAGAGAAGCCGGCCCCATTGCAGTTACAAGCTAGTCACAGTTACGGTCACTGACAGCTGATGACTGGCATTAGTGATTCAGTAGAACAGCAAACCCCTAACAACAAAGAGCTGCCCAGCCAGTGGGGTGGTTCCTTACAATAACTGCATAAACTAGAAGCATAGTTGGACCCAATTTAGTCGGGCATGTGCCCAAGTACAATGTTGCCAAACTAAGTTCATAGTAAAAAGTCAAACAAAACCCTGGAACTTTCCAGTTTATCCTGAATTACTCAGCAGAACTACAGAACACACATGAAAGATCACTACAGACACTACTTTTCCCACAATGCCCCAGCATCTTTCCAAATCCTTGAGCAGCAACACTTTAAATTGGAGCCCACCCCCTCTCCTAACGTAATGGACATGCATAAATATTTTTAAAAAGTCCGTTCTGACTCCGGGTGATGTTTCTTCAGAACATCCTGTCTTCTGTTTGAGTCTTCAGGTTTCTTAATGGCTTTTTCAATTTTCTTCTGATTGTATCCATCCAGCTTGTTGCTCTTTTACCTTCAACTGTTCCAGCAAAACTGTCTTCTCAAGTGAGCTGGTTCTTCTCATAATGTGTCCAGAATAAGAGAGCTGATGCTAGACTAAAAAACATTTTAAATAATGTCAGGCTCTTAAAACAATGCTAGACATTTTATAATAATTCTATATTTTTTAAAATGATCTTTAAAGGTCAAGTTTCCATTAGACACAGTCTACAATATGAGACAACTCTGTATTTCTGATGGATGGATACTTTTGTTTGATTGAAAGAAACCAGGCTCCCTGCTTTTCACTCCAAATAATTACACACTAATCATATTACTGCTGTGTGTGTGTGTGTGTGTGTGTGTGTGTGTGTGTGTTAGAGAGAGAGAGGTGAGTTTGGATGAGTCTGTAATTGGATTCATGTGACTGTTTTCACAGCTTGACATAGCAGGAGGTAACCCACACACACACACTCCTGCACACAAACACATACCCACCCCTACACTCACACACACACACACACACACACACACACGCACACACACACACGCACACACAGAACAGTGTGTTTCATTCAATATTTAAACTGTAGTTTCTACACTGTAACTTTCAACTTTTGTCTCCAGTCCTCTATTTGTGATCTCTCTCTCGGTGTCTCTCTCTCTCTCTCTCTCTCTCTCTCTCTCTCTCTGTGTGTCTCTCTCTCTCTCTCTCTCTCTCTCTCTCTCTCTCTATATCTCTCTCTCTTTTTAAAAAATGATTCTAGCATTATCAAAATAAATGTTTGCTTTTTTATATTTTTGGTGTGTGTGTGTGTGTTTGAGAGAGAGAGAGAGAGAGAGAGAGAGAGAGAGAATTACTTTGTACAGTGTCCCTGCTGTGTAACTAGAAGTGCTGATAAAGAATAAACATGAGTGATTATTTTGCTGTATGTTGTGATTTTGTTAATTTGCAGTATAGTTAAACAGTAATTACCCTCCATTGTTATGTTAATAACAATAACAAAGTGAATGATTTTGGCTGTGTGTGTTAATCAGCGTGTGGTTGGTCCGGCAGGGCTGATGTCGGAGGGTATTTATCGTAAGAGTGGCGTGAACAGTAAGATCGCAGCCCTGTTGGATGCCTTCAGACGGGACGCTCGCTCTGTGTGGTTGAAGGAGGCCGAGCAGCAGGTGGACGATGTCTCCAATGTCTTAAAGAGGTTCTTCAGGGACATCGAGGAGGGACTGTTTGGCCAGCAAACCAACACCTGGCTCAGCACTACAGGTAACATAAACACAAAACTATACATTGGCACTCTGGCACACTGGTTTGTGGTATGTATAAAAAAATTTGGTTATTGCGTTTTTATACAATGCGGTTTTATATGCCCTGAAGATGTGTTTAGATGTTTGTATTTTGGCAACAAGATGATGTTTTTCAAATATAAACAATATTCTGTATTTTGTATGCTGGCAAGAAGTTAATGTAAAGCTTCTTATTTTGTAACAGAACAATCATTTGGCAGACCAGCCATTTTTCTTGAAAAGTTAGTATTTTTCATTTATAAGTTAGTATTTTACATTTAAAAGTTAGTACTTACCGTATTTTCCAGATTATAAGTCGCTCCGGAGTACAAGTCGCACCAGCCATAAAATGCATTATAAAGAAGAAAAAAACATATAAGTCGCACTGGAGTATAAGTCGCATTTTTGGAGGAAATTTATTTCATAAAGTCTAACACCAAGCACAGACATGTCATTCTGAAAAGTAATTTAAAATAAAAATAGAATAGAGGCAACAGGCTGAATAATTGAACAGTATGCTTACGTTACTGACACAACTGAGAACGTGCCTGGTATGTTAACATAACATATTAAGATTTATTCAGAAAACCAGAGCATATATAATATGCTAAAAAGTTTACTAAACCATCCGTGTAGCTCCAAATAACTAAAATCCAATGAAATCTTCATCCTCGGTGTCACTTTTAAACAACTCCGCTAACTCCGGAGGTAGAAGATGCGGCGGCGCTTCTTCTTCTACGTTGCTTACATCAGACTTAATGTTGAAATTACCAACACGGGCCTAGAGCGCCCTCTTGCGGTTTAGTGTGAAAATAACATGTAAAATGATATACCAGTAATAATGTATTAATAATTTCACACATAAGTCGCTCCAGAGTATAAGTCGCACCCCCGGCCAAGCTATGAAAAAAAACGCAACTTATAGTCCTGAAAATACGGTAATATTTCATTTTACACAACATATTAATGTTCATGTTAATTGATGTTTTCTTTTAGAGAACCACTTAAAATGATGATTGTATGGCCTTCAAGAAGTCAAAAGTGCTGATTTTCTATCTACAGTATGACATATTACAAAAAACATCAGGCTCTCTGCTTTCAAAACAGTGATGCTAAACTTTTAAAAATAGTGCTGTCCAATTGAAAAGAATACGAAATGTTTGAAAATAATTCTAGACTTTTAAAAAATAATTCTGAATTTAAAAAAAATAATGCTAGATTTGTAAAAGTAATGCTAGACTAAAACAAAAATGTAGATTTTCTTTTCAAAATAATGCTAGACTTTAAATAACTTGGCCAGCAAGCACACACCTGTCTCAGCGCTATAAGTAATACCCATACAAAAACATACACTGGCACTCAAAAGTTTGGAATCACTTTTAATTTCATGTCTTATTTTATATATAAATATAAATGGTTGTTGCATACTTTTGGATGTTTCGGTCAATATTACAAGTATTTTGAGAACAATAACTTTTTATGATTGATGATGATATTGTTTTTTGTTAGCTATCTGCCTCAAGTGGGTGTGATCAATTAAGGATATACATATTTTGGAGCACACATATTTAAAATCTACAGTGAAGACATTCTAATAGATTTTCAAGCATTGTACGGATTTTATTTCATTCAGTCCCAAGAGCATGAGGTTAGGATGTTGGATGATCACCAACCCACCTCATCCCTAACTCAACCAAAACGTACTAGATGGAGCAGAGAACACAGTTCCACTGTTCCACAGCTCAATGCTGTGGGGCACTAACCTACACCTGGCATTTGACATGGTGCCAAGAAGTTCTCAGGCAGTACCTCTCTACAGACATTAGACAAGCTTTGTGTGTGTATTTGTACATCTGTGTCAACTTAAAGCAGCTGAATGCATTCATTTGAAGGGGTGTCCACAAACATTTATGCACAGTGTCAATCAAATGTACAACCCATAATAAGAAAATATCGGAACATTGTGCAAATAGAACACTATTTCTCTGACTTTTAGTTCATTGCAAACAGTATGAATCCAAGAAAGCATGTTTTGTCGGGTCAACTTAATTTCATTTGTTATTATTCATTAATTTCTACATTTCAGGTCTGCAACACATTTCAAAATAATAAATTGGCCAAATGGGCAAAACAGTGCTAATAATGCAATAAAAAATAACAAAAAACAATGATGTGATGTCAACCAGTGATTGTAATCATGATTTGGTACAAATGCAGTATCCACAAAGGGCTGAGTCTTTGTGGAGCAAAGATGGGCAGATGATCCCAGTCTGTCAACAAATGTGTGAGAAAATTATTGAAATGTTTAAAAAACCCTGTTCTTCAAAGATAGATTTAGACTGTATTTTCATATTTCTCCTCTACAGAGCGTAATATCATTAAACGATTCAAGGAATCTGGAGGAAGTTCAGTGCATAAAGCACAAGGACACAAGTCTGAACTTGTGATCTCTTATTCCTCAGATGGTACTGAATCAAAATTCATTACTCTTCAATAGCTGATATAGTCACATCAGTAAGAGACGATTTTAGTCACGCTTTCTCAAACTCTACAATACAGTTACATCCTCAAATGACTCTGAAAACTTGACTGTGTCAACAAGAAGCCATGTGTTAACCTTCTGCAGAAGTGACACTGGGTTTTCTAGGCTTGGAGACATCTAAGATGAACCATCACACAGTGGAAACATGTACTTTGTACAAATGAATCAGTACTCCAGATCTTTTTTGGAAAGAACATACACTGTGTATTCCAGACCAAAGACAGAAGGACTATCCAGACTTATCAGCAACAAGTCCAGAAATCAGGGTCTGTCATGGTTTGTATTTGTCAACAAGACAGTGCTAAACCACATGCTGCGCATATTACAAAGACATGATTGTGGACTGAGTTGCCTACAGTCCTGACCTGTCCCCAACAGAGAATGTTAAAGAATTGAGAAATGAACAAAATGACAACAACCTCACATTGTTGTAGATGTGTTTGCAAGAAGAATGGGACATAAAAAATCTGAAACAATTTATTGCTTGGTATCCTTGGGCCAAAAACGTTTTTTAAGTGTTGTGAGAAAGAGTGGCAACAGTACAAAGTGATAAATCTTTTACTGTCCCCACTTTTTTGGTGTGTTGCAGGTGTGAAATGCAGGAGTTGATGTATATTAACAAATGAAATGCATTTGTACTGTCCCAACTTTGTTCTTATTTGGGGTTGTAAATGTAATGCAAAAGTTAACTTTGTAATGCATAGTGACTTTTATGCCTTGCAGAAAACTGAATATAAATTATGTGTATTTTTATCAAACATATGTGTGTGTTTCAGCTTTTCAAGATGAAAGTACAAGAATCTCTCAGTATCAACTTCTTTTCAATAACATGTCCAGAGTTAACAAAGCCACACTACGCACACTGGTCAACCACTTATACTGGTAAGACACACAAACACTCTAACACAGTCAGTCACTTATATTGTTGTACACAAGGTATGAATTTAGTCCAGTTTTCAACTTGCAGACATAGTTTTAGGCTCTGCAGCTGCTTGTGTAGACTGGTCCTGGTTCCTCAATGAGATTTTCAGGCTTTGTGGGCTTTCACAGTTCTTCCAGTACTTCCTTCCCCAGTTCTGCAAGTGCACAGCTGTCTTAGAGGCTCAACGTGTGATCCAGTGATATGCATTACATTTATATATAAGGCATATAGCAGAAGTGCTTTGCTGTTCACTCAGGAAGGATGCCTAACTAGTTAGTAAAGGATATAGTTCAGAAGATACCTCAGGCTTAGATCCTGCCAAACACAAAAATCAGTATGGATGCTTCACAACACTCAGCCTGAATGTCAAATCAATGAAGACATGAGTACAATCATAAGTCTTAATAAGTTCAGGATGAGTGATTTAAGTACTCTTAAAGAGATGGTCTTCAGTTGTTTGAACACCCATGGAAAGTTCATTTCACCATTTAGGTACCAGGACCAAAGTCTGGATGCTTGTCTTTCATGCATCTTTGAAGGATGGTGGGTCAAGCTGAGCTGTACTTGAAGCTCAAAGGGCTTTGGATCAGGTTTGACCACCATTGTCAAGCATGGAAGAGTTGGTAAATTCTTGGCTTTGTAGTCCAACATCAGGGTCTTGAATCTGATGGGCATCTGCATGCAGCTACGTGACTTACTTCAGAACAGTGAAAAGTCATGCCGCCGTTTTCTGAGTCAATTGCAGTGGCCTGATAGCACACACAGGGAGACCAGCCAGGAAGGAGTTGCAATAGTCAAGTCTAGAAATTACAAGGATTGAACAAGCACCTGTGTGGCCTCTCTGGAGAGAAAAGGTCCAGTTCTTCATATGTTGTAAAGGATAAATCTGCATGACTGAGTCAGGTCCTGAGATGTACAACAGCACCATCTTTCTGGGGTTGAATTTCAGGTGTTGGGCTGAGATGCGAGTTTAAACCTGGGTGTCGAAAGGTGGGAATGAACGGTGCATAATGTGCATTATCAACACTGTCTGACACCCCACTGGTGAAAGAGCTTAGACATCTGAAACAGACATTAAAGAATCACTATAACCACCACCAGAATAGGAGTCAGAATAGGAGTAGCCAGAACATGAACGTAACAGCCTTATTTGAGTCAGCCATAACTTTAACACCATCTTTTTCTATCTACACTCCACTGATCATACAGGAGCACTTTGTAGTTCTACAATTACAGACTGTAGTTCATCTATTTCTCTGTGTACTTTGTTACCCAGTTCTTGCATGGTCAGGACCCTCTCAGAGCTGGTGGATCACTCACAGAACTGCAGTGGCACTGATGTGGTGGTGGTGTGTTAGTGTGTGTTCAGTGGAACACACAGCAGAGCTACTGATGTTGTTAAACACCTCAGTGTCACTACTGGAGTGAGAATAGTTCACCAACCAGCCAACAGTGTCACCAGTGAAGGACTAGTGGACCAACACAAACTGTGCTGAACTGCTGTCTCTGACTTTACATCTACAAGGTGGACCGACTTCCACCTCTGCATTGTTCATACATATATCTTATATCTACTACCTCACTGATATGTACTCTCTTAATAATGTATATTTTATTTATACGCAATAGACATTTTCAAATTTCACATGCAACTCACTGTACCTCCTACCTACTGCACTTTATGTAAATAACACTTTACATTGCACTCTGGTTAGATACCTGTACCTGCACAATGACAAAGTTGAATCTAATCTAATCTAATCAAGGTAGGTGTGTCTAATAGGATATTTAAAATCTCCAGTACCTCTGCTGTGTCTGATGCACTCAACACACCACCACCACCACAGCAGTGTCACTGAGAATGATCCACCACAAATAACACCAGATCTGTGAGGGTCCTGATCATTGAAGAACAGGGTGAATAAAGTAAACAGAGAAACAGATGGACTGCAGTCTGTAATTGTAGAACTACAGTGCACCTGTATACTCAGTGGAGCTAAAAAGTACAATGAGTTTAGATACAAGTAGGTGGTTTTGTTGTTATGGCTGATCAGCGTAGAGATTCTACACTGTAATGCTGTGAACATGTACTTCCTCTTTTTATTGAACAGGGCTTCCTCTTTATCAGCGGCACTGAATATACTGAAACAATTACATTAGCACACTTTAACCTCTGGGCTGCTCTTTTCTCTCTTTGTGTGTGTGTGTGTGTGTGTGTGTGTGTGTGTGTAGTGTTCAGCGGTTTTCAGAGCTGAATCAGATGAATCTGCATAACCTCGCCATAGTGTTTGGGCCAACGCTGTTTCAGACAGATGGTAAAGACTACAATGCTGGGCGTGTGGTTGAGGACCTCATTCAGCATTACATCACCATTTTTCACGTGAGTGTGTGTGTGTGGGGGGGGGCAGGCGGGGTTGGGGGGGGGGGGACCGGGGGAGGTAAGACAGTAGACAAATGGGTCAAATGGTCATAGACCAGCAGTAATCATATTCTGTATCTCATTGTTTCTCAGTAAGTGGAGTATATGATGGTCATTACAAATATTCAGTCTCTTCCACTCTAAAAGCCTCTGGGTTGTTTTTATTCAAAAGTGGATTGAGCCTGTTGGGTCATTTTGTTGGGTCATTTGCACAAAGCTGGGTTATTTATTTACCCAAATGCTGGGTTGAGCCTGTTGAGAAATTTCCACACAGCTTGGTTGTTTTTTTTCCTACCCAAATGTTAGGTTGAGCCTGTTGGGTCACTTTGTTGGGTAATTTTTTTGGGTAGTTTTTACAAGCACAAGTGGTGAGTTATTGAATGTGTTGCAATATCAACCCAGCGAATCAATCAATCTTCAGCATAAATTAACAGCACTTGAAGAAGCCAATTAGAAATGAGAATGAGATTCATGGCACATAGTTATCATTGATAGAAAATATCTTGTAAATCTTGACATTTTACTACTTTCTATAAAGTGGAACAAATACAAATAGTGTTTTATTAAGTAAGGTTATAGGCTGTCTGTGTGGCCAAGGTTAGCTTAGTTAGTTGAGATACAATGCTTGAAAAAAAGAATGTGATATATAATGTAAATCTTCAAATCTGTTGGCAACCTCTGAGTTTTCCAAGGTCCAATTGAAATGGCTTCTTCACTTGCTTTCTTTTGAACATCATCTTAAATGTCAATGTCATGAGATTGTAATCAGAGTCACAGTCTGCACTGAGGCATATGCATGCATTATTGATTGCTTGTTTGTCTGCAGTTGGTGCATAACACTGAATAAGAGTCATAACTCTTGAGTATGAGGCAGATGTGGCTGATATGACTCTGCTGCTCACTGGATTGTAGGATTTTAGACATGTAGCAACTCTTCTGTGAATCCAGATAGCAACTCCATGATGTTCACGACCCTCTTTGCCTGAGAACAGCACTGTGTGTCCATCCTTTGTCTTGAAGTGTCCAGTGCCTGACCACTTAGTCTCAGACAATCCACAAATGCTGATGTTCAGTCTTTCTAATTTACTACTAAGTATTGATAACTTGCCAAGTGAGTTTAGACCCCTCACATTCCATTGTCCAATCTTGACACGGAGTCTGCTGTTTAGCTTCTCTTTCATCTGCTTTCCTTGTTGTGTTGCGCAATACAACCTTTGATGAGCCAGTAGTACACTTCTCAACACCCCCCCTGTCTTTCACAGTGTATACCGCAGACCTTTTTAGTTCCAGTAAGTTCAAGTAAGACTTGAGGAACCACACACATCATAACTATGGCACCAAATGAAGGATTTCATGCTGGAAGTGGCTAAGAAGATAACAAAAACAAAGTCTTTCATTGATTACATGAAACTGCAAAGTGAAGTACAGATAAGGCTCAGAAGAGATCAGCAAGCTGAATTGGACTCATTGTGCAGTGAACTGGAAGAAAATGCAAAGAAAGGGAACAGCAGGCCTATATTCCAGATAGTAAAGAAGCTCACCAAACCATTCCAGCCTCGCACAGTAGCCATCAATGACAAAGATGGAATGAAACCAAAGAAGGTGTGTCAACTGTGAGGAATTGTACAGTGCTGTAGAAGATAACATTCAGATTGATGTTAAAGGAAACGCATCTGGTCCAGATGACATAGCAGTTGAATTGCTCAGGTTTGGTGGAGAGATGACATTGAATAAGCTCCATGAGGTCTGTATGGAAGTTTGAGAAACAGGAATCTGGCCAGAAAAATTGACACATCAGTCTTCATCCCACTGCCCAAGAAAGGAGTCTTGCTCCAATGCAGGAACTACAGGACCATTGCACTGGTCTCACATGCTAGCAAAATCTTGTTGAAAGTGATATTAAAAGAAATGCAGTCTAAGCTGGAAAGAGAGATTGCCCAAGAGCAAGCTGGATTTAGACCAAGAAGAGGCAGTCGGGATCAGATCACAAATTTCTGGATCATCTTGGAGAAAGCAAGAGAAAGGAATCAGGAACTGTATTTCTGTTTTATTGATTTCACAAAGGCATTCAACATGGTACAACATGACCATGATGGAGATGGGTTTCCCCTTATACCTGATCCAGCTGCTAAAAAATTTGTGTAGTCAGCATTGTGCAGCCGTCAGGACCTCCAATCACACTTCAGCATAGTTCAGGAGTTCAGAAGTTTGGAGCAAGTAGAGTCTTTCATATATTTGGGATGTAGAGTAACAAAGGTTGTAGTCTGTGCCAGTGAAGTGAAGTCATGGCCATGGTCATGTTGGTGATGGTCAGATTGACAAATATGTGGAAAAGCAAGACAATGAGCACCAACACCAAACTAAGACTGATGAAAGTCTTGGTCTGGTCAGTAGTTACATATGGATGTGAAGCCTGGACACTGAACAAAGACGTATTCAGGCTTTTGAGAAAAAATTCATCAGAAGTTGCTGAAGATCTGATGGATGAAGATGATGAACACTGAGTAAGTCTATGAGATGCCAGAACTCAAAAGGAGTTACTGATGCATGTTACATCCCACAAGTTACCTTATCTCAGTCATGAGATGAGGCAGAACATGAGAGCATTGAAGGAAGTGTTATGACTGGACTTGTGGAGGGACTCTGAAGATGTGGAAGACCAAGAATAACCTGGATGGAGAACATCAAGACATGGACTGGATTATCAGGTGCTAGCCTGCTACAAGGAACGAAAGACAGAGGACATTGTAGAGAAGTGATTTGTATGTGCAGCCTACTATCATGAAGCAATGATGTCATGTGACATGACATGATATAATGTAAAAACAAAAATAATTATGTATTTATAGTAGCTCGAAGTAGAACTGATGTGAAAGTACTGTTTCATTCATTTCTAAGCCCTGTTAGATATTAAATAGAAAGCTATTGAGGAACCGCTTAAACTGATAAAGGAAATAATCAGTGGAAGTGAAGAAATGAAGAGAAAACCCACACATTTCATCGCCTTGTTGTGAAGTCAGCACTCAAAATACACCATTTAAAGCACCATTTGAGTTTCAGTATGTACTGTTACATATTGCTAACACATATGTGCTAAACCATTTTTTTTTACTAAAGATCCCTTGAAAAACCAATGAATATTTAATGTCTAAGTGTTTATCCTTATATAATTTTCTTGTTTTGTCCTCTGCAGAATATACATACAATAGAATACAGTAGCAGTATTGCCCCCTGGTGGTGGGACTAATATACTACACATAAACCATGACCTTCAGCCTGTGTTGTTGAAAATACTTTTCAGTAATTATGAAAATGCTTTGTAGTGTTTGAGCACATGTAGCTGTTACCATTAGTTCCACATAAAATTGGATGGATGGCACAGCTGGAAGTTAAAGTCTGAATTTGCTTTAGTGACTACACAATTTAGCTATAACACTAAACCACATCCTCATATCTACACTCACTGTCCATTTTAGCTGCACTGAGCATACAGGTGTATGCTGTAGTCTGTTTCTGTGTGTACTTTATTAACCTGTGCTTCAATGATCATACCACCACTGAGCAGGTATTATTTGAGTGGTTGGATCATTCTCAGCAATGCAGTGATGTCGTGGTGGTGTGTTTATGTGTGTTGTTCTGGTAAAAGTGGATACAAGGAGGTGGTGTTAATGTTATAGCTGATCATTGATGATATAAATATAGTAGTTATATATGACAATAAATAGTTGAAAGTGTAATGACAGATTTGCTGTGGTGTTTTCACTCGTTTTCTTCTCTGTTATGTGTGCTGTTTCTGTTCTTTGGGTTTTCTATCCACCTTGTTCATGCAACATTTGAATATTATTATTATTTTTATTATTATTATTAATGTTACACTTATATAGTGCCTTTCTTGATACCAAAGGACACTTTACAGTCGGCACACTCCATTTACACACACTCAACCACACACACCGGCAAGTTAGATGTAAAATTAGATGGAATTACCAGAAAATACCTTGTATTTGTGTTACGTGTGACATAATTTTCACAGCTGTCAGTTTGGTTGGGCCTTACTTATGGATTGTTCAGCAGAGTTTGGTATTTGGTGCCTAACTTACCTTGAGTTTGAAAAATAACACACACAGTTTAGTTTTTTTTAAACTAAATTCAAGAAGCAATAGCATAAATTACTATGTTTTGTTTACAGGCATTCTGTAAGTGCTGTAAATCTCAGTTTTGTTCAAATTCAAGACTTTATCCTACATTTAGCTGTTCAGTGTTCTAATTACTGATTGCGTTAGCCAGTCAACAGTAATCAACTGACATTACTCAATGGACAGTAGCCAGTCGGCATGTGCCAGTCGACATTTGCCAGACAACAATAGCCAGTCGACATTAGCCAATCAACATGAGCCAGTCAATAGTAGCCTGTCGACAGGCTAGTTGACATTAGCCAGTCGACATTAGCCAGTCAACAGTTGCCAATCGATATTAGCCAGTCATCAGTAGGTAGTCAACTTTAGCCAAATGACATTAGTCGGTCGACCAGGTCAGTCGACATTAGTCGGTCGACCATTAGACAGGCTCTGAGTAGTACAGAATGTGGCAGCCCATTTTCTTAGTGGCACAAAAAATATCACTCAGATTTTAGCATCTTTGCATTTGTTACCCATTCAATTTTCTAGTTGTTCAAGAAGTATGTTCCAAGAACAGTTTTGAGGTCTGCCAGTTCAGATGCTTTTATGTGGCCCGCAAGCTTAAAATAAATTGAAACGGCATTGAACACTGGCAGTAGTGGCCCCAACAGATTACCTTTTGAGATTAAGGGAACTACCTCTATACAGTATCTGTGTTCAAGTCCAGACAGAAGACTTATCTGTATTGTTTAGCATTTGCCTGAACCATACTGGTGTCATTGTTGTAATGTTTGCATTGTGTGTACTGTGTGTTTGGGACAACATTGGTTGTTTTTTAAATATGATCTGTAGCTGAAATTTACCTACTTTTTTTTCTTAAAAGATAACAATAATCATAGCACGCAACAACTTCTTTTGAGATAACTGACCTCAACTGACTATTGAGTGTGTGTGTGTGTGTATGTGTGTGTGTGGTTTACAGGTCAATGAACAGCAGCTGAAGAGACAACTTGATGAGATCACATACATCATTAAGCTGAGAGACAACCTCAACCCTAAAACTGGACCGGTGAGTTGCCTGTGTGTGTCTGGACAAATACATGTACATTTATGTAAACATGGGGTCTGTTAATGTTTACTAGTCAACAGTTTTTAAAAAGATTCACTAGAAAAAGGAAATCCCCTTCCAGACCGTTTCTAGACTGTTGCTATGTCTTTCAAAACCGAAATTCTGCAAAAACACTTTTATCCTAGAGAAAAAATGACACACACCCCATAAATCTTAAAGGGTCTACTTTTCAAATATATAGAGCTTGAGTCAAAATATATTTTTAGGTATTTGTGAGAGGAGTTTAAATAAACATACACGTTTGTCAGAGCGAGTCATACAGTAGCGCTGCACATTTTTTCCAGCCAAATGATGTAATCTGTCATTTGTATGATAATGACATGGTCATTCCAGACATAGCATAGCGGCCGTGGATTGTGTTGAATGTGAACATGAACAAAGACCTCTCATATTATGAGAGTGTTCACCTGTCTCATAAATATTCAATCTAGGAACCACTGAATGAGTAAAACTCGTCATGTCCGATTTGTTAAGTTTTAGAAATAAAACCACATACAATGTCTAAAACCTGTAATGAGCAGTGTGTAGCCAACACCTATGTTTATTAAGTTCTGAGCTCAAAAGTCTTTACTAGAAATGTTTAGTGTTTTTTTCAGAATATATCAACACATCTGAAAATAGCTTTTGGGAAAGTTTAAGTTTAGAACAGATTTAATCAAAATATAGATTTATGACACTTACTGGTGGCACGGTGGCTTGGTGGTTAGCACACTCACCTCTCAGCACTGAGGTCTTTGGTTCGAGTCCCCGTCTGGGTGGAGTTTCCATGTTCTCCCACAGTCCAAAAACATGGGCATTAAATTGTCTGTGTGTGTGTGTGTGTGTGTGTGTGTGTGCGCACCCAGTGATGGATTGGCACCCTGTCCTGGGCTTAGCTGTATACTGTAATGCCCTGTCCTGCGCCCAGTGAGGGGGTAGGGGACTGATAAGGATTAAGCGGGTGGGATAATGGTTGGATGGATGGACACTCTTACTGTTTTGACACTGTTGTTGCTGAGTTTGTGCTGAACAAAAGCCTGTGTAACTGTTGAGAAAAATAATTTTAGAAGGGTGTAATTTGTAAAAAATAATTGAAATGCCCTCACACTCCAGAGGGTTAATGAGCAACTGTTTTTGCGAGATGGTTGCTGTACAGTTGCTATGGTGTTGCTAGGTGGTTGTTATGGTATCACAGGTGCTTGCTATAATGGTGCTAGATAACTGCTATAGTGTCACTAAGTGGTTACTATAGTATCCCAGGTGGTTGCATTAATGTTGAAAGGTAGCTGCTATAGTCTTGCTAAGCTGTTACAGTGGTGTTCCAGATGGTTGCTATGCTGTTGGCAAGTGGTCTTGATAGGTGAGTGCTATAGTATTCTAGGTGGTTGTTGTGGTGTTGCTTAGTGGTGATGAGGTGGTTGCTCAGGTGTTGATAAGTGGTTGCTATGGTATCCTATTTGATTGCTAAGTGGTTGATATGATGTTGCTAAACGGTTACTATGATATCCCAGATAGTTGCTATGATGTTGCAAAGTGTAGCTAGGTCGTTTTCTATGGTATTTCACCCCACATATAAGGACATTTCTCACAGATTTTTCTGTCCTTGATCATTGTTTGTCATAAAGGCACCCACACTATACCATCTGCACAAAAACACAACACACTTTACTAGTAAAACACCTGCCCAATGGCTCCAAGCCTCAGAATCTTACCGGAGGTTCTCGCAAACTGCTATATTGTGAGAACAGGTGGGAGTTTCTTGCAGCCTAGATTAGATGTAAACATGGCAAATGACAGTGAAACCATTTTACTGTTAATCGTGAGATCTTTCTAATAAAAAATAATGAACAGTGAAGTATTTGGGGGAAACTATAATGGCACACATGATAAAGACACTCATGCTGTTGTCACAGTTCCACAAGTCCACCTCACTTGTGATTTAACTGCTGTGGTTTTAACTTCTGTACACACTGACACGTCCAGTTCAGGCATGATGTCAACGTCATGCTTTACACCAGAGAATCAGCTCCACCCCACACTACATGATACTGAGTCTAAATACTGAACATGTTTAATATTTGCTATTCACAATCAGGTGCAGCCCTGACTGCACTTTGAGAAGATCAGATGGGTAAAGTTTGGATTATAGACACCACACACTACAGGATCATCTGGGAAGATCATCCTGAAATCAGGAAAGCGTTTATGATTGTTGGGAGGAGCAAATTGGCCCGATTATCCTGTAGCATGAACCAGGCCTTAAGTGATTTAAGATAAGACTCCACATTTATATGGCATGGAAGAAATGGGTTGATTATTTATTGATTCCAGTGTATGTCAAATTTAACTGGTGCTAAGTTATGAATGTAGACGGACACTCTGAAACTGTACCGGCTTTGTGCTTTGTTGCTGGTGCAGGACTGTAAGTGTCTATAGCACTGAGACATCTGTCCAGCACAGGTTTTTGTCACTTTTTGGTTTTTGGTGATTGATGCAGGACTAAAAACAATATGTGTAGATTTATGCATCAGCTTTTGTACTGCAAATGAATTCAACTGAATGATTTCTCTCCTGCCACTTTCCCTGGTGTGTGTGTGTGTGTGTGTGTGTGTGTGTGTGTGTGTGTGTGTGTGTGTGTGTGTGTGTGTGTGTGTGTTTTAGGCCAGTGGTGATTTTATCTGTACAGTGTATCTGGAAGAGAAGAAGGAGACCACTGAACAGCATGTGAAGGTAAGCTCCTCATGTTAAGCTCTAACACTGATGGTAGATGAGTTTATGTGTAATTCTGTATAGAGCATTGTTGTAATGGTTTATGTGAATATTTATAAATTATGAAAGAAATAGTTTGACAAAATCAAATTTACAAAATATCTGTGAAACTTCATTACATATAAAGTGGCAAATTGTAAGCTTTATTTTTGGGTTAATGCTAATTTTTAAGGCTTATTATTCATGAAAATTAGAAATCCAAATATCTCAAAGTATTAGAATATTTTATTTGGAGGATTGGAGCATCTATCCACTTCTGAACCAGAGACAACATCAGACATAAGTGTGTTACTTTCATTTTAAACATCTTATCAGCAGATATGATGTTATTAAAACTGCTGGACAAACAAACACATTTTAGATAATTTTCCTCCCACAGTAGCAGCTACATTCTCTATTATGTGCTTTAATATAAACTAAAACACAAATCACTGCCTAAATAGGTAATTTCACTACAATATATATATATATATATATATATATATATATATATATATATATATATATATATATATATATATACAGCTCTGCTTCTAGTCTGTTCATGAGCTATTCTACAGATACATAACTTATTGTTTACATTTTTACATTTTTTTTATTTTAGGGCATCTGATCACCCTACTGTGGGCAATGAAGCCACATCATTTACACCTTTCTCTCTTACACACACACAAGGAGTTTTAGGGGTACTTGGGCTTAAATTATGGATACTTCAGCACCCGTAAAAAGGGGCTAGAAATGTCCATGTCCTAGAACCCATTAAATTGAGTTCTGATGCTCCAGACAAAGGACCAAGTAGCTCATCAAAGTCCACAAAAAGAACAACTGAGATGATGGGCCACTGCCATAACATATTTGAAATGGTTATCAGTGTCTAAATGGATAATTTGGCTAAAAATGCAATTACAGTGGTTTACAGTGTAGTATTGATGGTCCTACTGCCTTTAATTTACTGTTAAGTCCTGCTGACTGAGCTCTTTCTGCTTGTTCATTAACACCTCTCTCTGATGTCTGCAGATCCCGGCCACTATGACTGCAGCCGAGTTGGCGTTTGAGATGCTGGACCGACGGAAAATCAGCGTGAAGGAGAAAGACTACTGGTGCTGTTTCGAGGTCTATGAGAAAGAGGAAACAGGTTGATATTCAACATGTGAAACATGTATAACAATATAAATCAAAATGTAAAAAATGTATTTGATGATAACAAACCAGTTAATATTTCATATTTAAAAGACTTCTTTACCTGCTAAAGGTTTGATTTTGAAAACTGTTAGTTTTATTGTTCAGTCATAGTTCATAAACATTAAATTGTTCATTTGTTGCATTGTTATTAATTTCTGACTCTCTCTCTCTTTCGCTATCTCTCTATCTCTCACTCTCATAGAGCGTCCTCTGCACTATCAGGAGCGAGTGTTACCTATCCTGCACTCTCTGGGTACAGACAGCCACCTGCTGGTGAAGAAGAATTACTCCATGGAGGCCATGCTTGTCTACCTGGGTAAGAGACAGAGACATCACACAGTGCACACTCAAAAGTTTACAATCACTGTCCTGATGTTTACAAATAGTGTTTGGAAGTTTACAGTCACTGGTCAGAAATTTGTGATCACTGTACAGACGTTTACAGTCACTGTACAGACGTTTACAGTCACTGTCACTGTACAGTCGTTTACAGTCACTGTACAGACGTTTACAGTCACTGTACAGACGTTTACAGTCACTGTACAGACGTTTACAGCCACCGTACAGCAGAGGTGGGAGACTCGAGTCCCATGACTTGACTCGAGTCAGACTCGAGTCGCAATTTTGAGGACTCGAGACTTGCTTGACTAAGGCTGATGAACGACTCGACTTGACTTTGACTTGGTCTTTATGACTTGTGACTTGACTTTGACTTGGTCTTTATGACTTGTGACTTGACTTAGACTTGAGACAGATGACTTGAAAACACTTGATTTTTTAATTAAATATTTGCCATTTAAAAACAAAGTTAGATTACGTTAGATTTTATTTTGAAGCATGATCGGCTTACTTTACAGTGCAGGCAGAACGCTAAACAGCAGCAATAACGAGCCGTTGTAGCACATGGAGTGAGGAGACCAAATGTTTAATATAATTTTCGTCTGATGAACATGTGAAAAGTCATTTTAAAAACACACAAAAAATACTGAAACAAGCAGATTATTTTCTGAGAGAAAGGATATAACAGGATGACCGAGAAACCTTAACTAAACTAATGAAACGGCGCTATATAAAAGTAAACACGTCAGATGCACGTCCTTCTACAAACCAATCAGTGTCAGTGTAGGAAGACGCACACCACATAAATGATGACGGCAGTACGTGGGCGTGTCATAATAAAAGTCCTTGGAGCTTTCGAAAAAATGCAGTGTGAAAACAAACCTAACCTGACCAAATATATACAAAATAACAAACACACAAAATGTATATAAAAAAAAATAAATTAATTAAAAATAAATTAATAAATAAAAAACGTGGTTTTTGTATGCCACATGCTATTGTTATTTTGTTCTGTTCATATCTACACTGTCTAGCAACCCTGACATCTAGCATATGTAAAGATAAGATTGCTTAAATTTGAAAGTTATGCTAAAGTTAAATATTTCTTTAATGTTGTGGCAGAGATGTTTCCTAGTGTGGATATGAACTGGACAAAATAGCATGAATAGTATGTGGCAAACGAAAACATTATGTGAATGTTTTCATGGTTTGATGTAATGTTTTGTAATGTTTGTAATATTAACATTTCAGACATTGTTTTATAGGTAACAGTATATTACATTTCAGGCAATATGTTTTTATTTATTTTTATATACTTATTTTTATTTTATCTACTATTCAGTTGATGATGCAATACTTTTTTGTGCTCAGAAATGTTCATTAAGAAGCACCTTTGAGAGGTGCATTAATAGGTTATGGAGAAATGGCGTGACCCTCTTGATGGGGGAAGTAAGCCATTAAGTATGTCATGTAATTGTATGCTTGAGGTCTATTTGATGTTTATTAGGTTTAGTTTATGTTGAAATAAAACTCAGTTTGTATACGACCATCTATATTGATTTAAATGTGTAAACTGGGGTAGATCAGACCATATTTGTATGACTTGACTTGTGACTTGCTTGACTTATAGCAGGGACTCGACTTGACTTGCTTGGTTCTCACCACAGTGACTTGAGACTTGCTTGAGACTTGAAGGCGATGACTTGAAACTTGCTTGTGACTTGCACATGAGGGACTTACTCCCACCTCTGCCGTACAGACGTTTACAGTCACTGCACAGAAGTTTACAGTCACTTTACAGACGTTTACAGTAACTATACAGATTTTTACAGTCTCTGTACAGAAGTTTACAATCATTATATAAAGATTACATCACAGTTCATAAGGTTACAATCACTGTTCAGAAGTTTGTGATCAATGTTCTAAATTATAGACTCACAGAAATGTACTCACACTTCAGGAGTGTATGATTACTCTGTAGAAGTGTTCAGACATTTATCATCATAAGTTGGCCCCATGTGACCAAATGACAATCTGTTGAATGATGTAAAGTTTGAAGATTGAGAGAGTTTTAGTAGAGAATGTAAACTGAATGTGCTCAGGTTGATGTCTGAGTATGTATGTGTATATCTGCAGCCAGCAAAGTGGACGTGACTAAGCACGGTATGCTGAAGTTCAGAGAGGAGAAGAGTCTGCTCGGTTTGACTACTGGCAGCTTTAACGACCGTTACTTCATGCTCAACCAGACATCCCTCCGACTCTACAAAGATGTTCGGGTGAGTGTTTAAAACATTACAAATTACAATCACAAATGTTTTGTTCTTTACAAAAAGTGACGAGACACACAGCAATACATTTTCTCTCTCCTTCTCCAGAGTAATCGAGCTGAAAAAGAGTGGCCAGTGAAGTGTTTAAAAGTGTATCAGGGGATCAAGAAGAAGCTCCGACCCCCTACCTGGTAAGATCACCTGAGTAGGGAATGAAAAACAAATAGAAAAACTGAATAATGAAATAACCCTAAACTCTAACGTTACCTTTAGTACCATTAGTGACCAATAGAGGACAGTAGACTTACACCACAGCAACTCGTACTTCTGCTTCACAAGTTTATTCCTGTTCATGTTCAAAACTTTATGTAGTTTTATTTCTCTCTCTCCCTCTCTCTCTCTCTCTCTCTCTCTCTCTCTCTCTCTCTCTCTCTCTCTCTCTCTCTCTCTCTCTCTCTCTCTCTATCTATCTATCTATCTATCTATCTATCTATCTATCTATCTATCTATCTTTCTACGTAGTTGGGGTTTGACTGTGGTCTATGAAAGTGAAAAACCTGAGAAGCAAGAGAAACAACAGTGGTAAGAACTTCACACACAGATAATTTACAACCTTGCCTTAAAGAAGCTGATTTGTCATAGTGCTCACAGCACAGAATAAACAAACATTCTAGTGCTAATTGACATATTGCAGCTTTCTGTGATATCAATATTAGTCAGTTTCACAATAACAGGAGAAATTATCC
>BRDA01009338.1:54153-72348 GCA_036984385.1 Crenuchus spilurus | reverse complement strand
AGATCAGATTATGTTGTTGACTGGATCTTTGATTAATCACCAGAGTGAAATGATGCATTTGGCCTACTTGTGAACTTTACTCTAGACTTGTAAACGACTACTGGTACAAGCAAAAATATATTTTTAGTCATTTTTCTGGAGACAAGAGTATTTTAGCCAATTATAAAGACAAAACAACTGACATGACAGTCCATAATACTGTGCATTTTTTCTGTGAAATAAATTTGAATGGTTTAAAAATTTGGGTCACGACTTGATTAAGGACAAATGTACCCACATTTACAAACATGAAGGTGCACCATTTGAGTTTGAACCACTGCAGTATTCCTGGGCTATCTAGTCAACACAAACTCTCTCATATTCATCATTGATGCAGAAGTCCCAACCAGCATGATACCACCATTAACGCCAACTCACTGGATATTCCCGTCACCACTTTGGGTTTCCCATCTTTATTACTTTAGCCATTTCTAACAAAAGTCACTGTCTGTACTGCTAATGCTAATTAGGCTCTTTTGCTACAAGGAGTAACGTTAGCTAACGTAGTGTTAACTTCATAGACACAGGTTGAGGTAGTCTAGCAGGGGCTCACCTCTCTCATTTGTCTTTGCTGTTTTATCCCTGCTGCGAGCAAAAAACTTTCTGATATCCATCTACAGGAGTAATAATGTTTAACTCAATCAAGATAAAAATAATATATGATATTATATAAGTATTCAGCAAGTTATGTGCTAACGTTACGTTACCTTAAATGCCAAAATGATTTTTTACCCAGATTTGGCGGGTTGGCGGGTGTTAATTTAGAACCCTGCTTACATATGTGCTATTTTGGCTCAAATGTCAAACGTGCCAGGGAATATTAAGTTTTTAAGAGTTATATTTCCTCATAATCCCATGTCATATTGATTACAGAGCTGGTTCCCTTTATGTTCTGTACTGAACTGGAGAACACTGACACTGTTCTTGCTTTATTCCTGACTATAGGGATGTTAAGGACCCTCACTTAGCTGTAACCACATCCTGACCATGCTCCTGACAAACTTCACTCTTACGTAACAGCACACATACACAGAAATGTCAAACATTCAGCAGTGTGTTATTAATACAGAGCAGGCTCACTGAAAAAGATTTGAATTCCCATGCCCGTGTCACTTCCTGTCAGACAGGAAGTGAGGCCATTCTCTTAAACTGTTTTATGAGATCAGATTAATTTGTCGGTCTTGTTTGGTAACAAGCCAGTTCACACAGGGGTCAGCAGTCAGAACTCCACTCCAGCCTGGGAAAAACAACAGAGATGTAGGAGGACAGAACCCACACCAGAACACAATGTTCGTCTCCCACTGTTCGTCTTACACTGACCATCTCGCACTGACCGTCCCGCACTGCTTTAAGATAAAAGAATCAGTGTTTTCAGTAATGTAAAACCAGTTTAGTTTTAGATTAACTCCAAACTCGATACTGAAGTTTAGATAGACTCAGAACTTTCAGGACAAAATGTAAAAAAACTGATGAAAAAAATCAGTAAATAAATAATAAAAATGAATAAAACAATAAATACATGTATATAAACAAATTAATTATGTAATAAAACTGAAGAAATTGTATAAATAAGTAAATCCATAAATGAACTATAAAAATGAATAAATCAAAAATAAATAAATAAATATATATAGTAGAAATGATGAAATCACAAAAAAAATGGATGAATTAATTAAAAAAATATTAAGATATAAAAATCATACTGTAGAGCAGTGATCCTCACAATTTTTTTCAAAAGAGCCATATTGACAGATCAAAGTCAAAGAGAGAGCCACAATATCAGCCCAAGTCACTCAAATAATGGAAAAAAATAAACAACCCATCTATTGACTAAACCTTTGCGCTCTGAATATATTGCTCTAGCTAGCTTATAGAATCGCTGCTGCCATGTAGCCACCCTGCTGCAGGGTTGCCAGGTCCAACTAAAATATCCAGCCTAAAGTCAGTCTAAAACTCGCCCTTTAGAAGCTTAAACTATCCCAGAATATGTCTGTCACACGTTTGAAGCGAATGGCAAAACAACTGTGTACGAGTGTACGACTTAGTATTTTGTTTATAAGGGATTTATTATCAGTATTGCTATTTATCTTAAAGTCATTAATAATATGGTAACATGAGTGTTTTATTAGTTCTTTTATAAGTGTTAAACCGTGAACCTGGCAACAGCAGAGTCTCGTGCCGCCTGCTGTTGGAAACAGTGTCTGTGTTGCCAGGTTCCACAGTATTCCCGATTTGGAACCAACTTTAATTGAGGCAAAATGAGAGGGCAAGTGCTTGGATGTAAAGCGCATTACAGTACATGTGTCTGTAGCATGCTTTAAAAATACTTTGGCTGTGCTGACGTACTTTCGTAACCGGTCACGAGAGCCATCAATAAAGCACGGCGAGCCGCGCAATGAGTATCCCTGCTGTAGATGATTCTGAAATGATAATCAAGATCAGTTCTATTAAACTCAACATCCAGAATTCAACTGTGTAGATGCAACAATGACAGCAATAATGCAAATAGACAATGATAACAGTATGTTAGTTTTCAACTTCTTGTTCACAATTTTTTTTAATAATTACAATTTAATTAATTTGATTAAAAACTACAAATATAATATCTACTATACCACTTGGTGAATAATTTTTATATTTAAATCCATATTGTGTTCATTATTATTATTATGTATAATAAGCTTTTGAATGTATTGTATTTGTATTTTAAGGGGAACTGAATTAGCATGTGCACAGGTAGCTTTTGATTCTCATCTGTTTTGTTTGACTTTGCAGGTGCCTTTTGCTAAAGACATCTATGGTCTCATACTGCCAAACTTTGGAGTCGGTTTTGCAATTGGTGAGCAATTAGCACCATAGTTTATTTATTTATTGTGTTCTAGTACAAAGAAGCTAAAGTTAGATTCTTGTTAGATTCTTATTGGAATTCTCCATTCCACCTTAAATACTGCAGTAGTTACAGACAGGTGCCTCAGGCTGTCTATAGTACCTTCTGCATCATTTAAGGTGGAACCGGGAATACTAATGATGTACTTCAACATTTTAATATTGATTTTTAAAGAACATGATATTAATCTAACCACAACCCATATCAGGATTAAGTGGATAAGATAATGGATGGATATTAATGTTTTAATGTAATCTTTATTATTGATCAGAAATCAGTATTTTGTGAAATACACCTGATTTGCTCATGTTCTCTATCAGTCTTTTACATTACTGTTGTGTGTCTTGATAACACTCCTGTGGCTAAAATTGAAGCAGCCTGGAATGTGGACCATCCATCTTCCTCTTGATCTCATTTCATATATACATAGTCATTTTCACAGTATACATAGTCTTATCAGAACATTATGACCATCCCTGGTTTGGCCCAGGATGTCATAGATGCCATGTGACAGGGTATGTACTGTATAAATAAGTGAGCACACTTGTCAGTTGTAGCAGAGTGTAAAACCATCATCACAGACAAAGGATGTGATGTAATGTGACTACCGGGTGAAGCATGGCGGTGGTAGTACCAGAAACCACTAGGTTTGTTGGATGTTCTAGAGCTGCTGAAGTGAAGGTGTACTGAGAATGAACTTCTTGTACATTGAGTATCTTTCAACAATGGGCCACCATGGGCCACTGATGCCAGAAGGTAACAACTCTGTGAGTGGTACCTCAGTGCTCTGCTTCAGTTGGAATGGACACGAGTGCCATGCTGAACCTCTCCAACATGCCGTACGCCATCGAATGTGAACAGTTGCCCACTGTGTGTGTAGAAATTCTTTGGTTATGCAAACCAACTGTTACAGCAGCTGTCCAGGTGGCTGATCTCAGAAGATCTTGGATGTGAAGATGCTGGATGTGGAGGTCCTGGGCTGGTGTGGTTACACGTGGTTTGTGGTTGTGAGGATGGATGTACTGCCAAATTCTCTGAAACGCCTTTGGAAATGACTTTAAGTAGATAAATGAACATTCAATTCTCTGGCAACAGCTCTAGGGTACATTCCTGCAGTCATCATGTCAATTACATGCTCCCTCAAAACTCACAACATCTGTGGCATTGTGCAATTTTAGAGTGGCATTTATTGTGGCCAGGCTGAGGCACACCTGTACAATAGTCATATACCACACCTGTGAGCTGGATGGATTATCTCAGCAAAGGAGAAGTGCTCACTAATACAAATTTAGACAAATTTGTGAACAATATTTGAGAGAAAAAGGCCTTTTGTGTACACAGAAAAAGTCTTAGAGTTCAGCTCATGAAAAATAGGAGCAAAAAAAGTGTCGCATTTAGATTTTTGGTCATTGTATATATACACAGTTTTATTCACAGTTATTATTTATCAATACCTGTTTTGATTAGTCACTACTTAAATAAAATATGAAAATGAAGAAATTATATAAATATGGACAAATAAATACGTAAAACTGAAAAAAATAAACTAATTAATTTTTAAAGTGTGAAGAAATTATATGAAACCATACACTAGATTAATCTGAATAGTTCTAATAAAAATATCATCATGCAGAATTCTTCATAATTCAAATGTGGAGGCCAAATAAAGACAAAAATGATGCAAATAAATAATAGTTCTCGTCAGTTTAATACTTGGTTTGGTTAATTAGTACTTCATTTAAATTAGATGTTCTGCTGGTTCTTCCTTGGCTGAGAAACATTGAGTAGAATATCTGGAACGAAACTTTGTTCTTCAGACTAGCTCACAACAACTCAATTACTTTATTCAGAAGTGTATTTTTGTTTATTTTAATGATATTTATTTATATATAAATATATATATTTGTTCTCTGTGTGCATGTTAGGTATGGTGGACTCCTCTATGATGCCGATTATGGGATACCTGGTGGATCTGAGGCATGTCTCTGTGTATGGAAGTGTCTATGCCATCGCTGACGTGGCTTTCTGCATGGGCTTTGCTTTCGGTGAGGAACTGGTTCAGTCCATCTCATATTTACAATGATCTTCAGCTGAGCCCAGGACTAGAGATGGCATGATACCACCATACCCTTACACACAATATTGACCGATACTGTTCCAATATGTGGTCTGATAGAAGTGTTCAGATTATTTATTTGATCTGAAGCCCTTCATATAAAGAGTGCCTATCCTACATTAGTCCTGTATTTTCTTGGAAATTGGACCCTTCACCCACCCAATCAGTCCTCCAGTATTGTTGGACACATTATGAGAAGTTATGATGAAAAGATAGTTATGATGGATGAGTCTGAAAAAGAGAAAGAAACTACAACTTAAAAGAAGGATGGGTACAATCAGAAGATTCACAAATAAGATATTAAGAAGCCTGAAGATGCAGTCAATTATTCAGTATTAGTATAGTAACCACTATGAATTGTTCAGTATCCGCTATGAATTGTTCAGTATCCGCTATGAATTGCTCTGTAACCATAATGAAACTAATATGTCATTTCAAAGGTGGATTAGATAGATAGTCTGTAAACTCATGAGCTTTAAAATGTATTGATTAGTAATTGTGTTTTCAACACTGCACTGATGTGACGTGATGTGCACTGGTATGATGTGGTGATGTGCATTGGTATGTTGATGTGGGTATGTTTTGTCCTGCAGGTCCCTCGGCTGGTGGAGCGATAGCCCGCAGTATTGGGTTCCCGTGGCTAATGACCATCATTGGTATAGTTGACATCCTGTTTGCGCCACTCTGTTTTTTCCTCCGCAGTCCACCTGCTAATGAAGAGAAAATGGTGAGCAGTGTGAAAAATATTTAACCACAAATGTCCATCAGCCATCAAATGTTTGTGTCTAATGGGAGTAAAGTAAGCTTTTGTACGCAAGTTAGCATCATGCAAACTGTGGAGTTAAAGGAGACAAATCCTATTTCAACATTTTTTTCTACTGGCCTCAGATGTTGTTGATCAGATGAGACAGAAGTCCAAATTTTTACATTTTTTGTTTTGCCAATTTTCTCCCTTCCAAATGTAGTAGTAGCCAATTAACCCATCACCTCTATTAGGACTCTCCCCATCACTTTTGCAATGTCCCTGACTCTAGGAAGGTGAAGACAAGCACATGCCTCTTTTTGAACTACCGCTGATACACCGTCAGTGAGGAGCTAATGCACTTGGAGGAAAGCGCAGGATTCCCAGCTCTGAATGGAGCAATCAGTAGACGCCTGAGCCAGCGGACATTGCAATGTGAAAGTGATAGTGAGAGTGAGAGCGCTATCTACCCGCCCAGAAAGCACGGCCAATTTTTACTCTCTTGAGCTCCAGCTGTTGATGGCAAACAACATGACCGGGATTCGAACTCGCGATCCTCGGGTCATAGTGTCAGCATCTTAACCTGCTGAGCCACTCGATGTCCCAAATTTTACTTCTTTAGTTAACAACTGAAGCTGCAAGGCTTCAAGGCTAACAAGGCTAGAAATCAATAGTCGCCAGAATAGCCCAGTCGGTTCTGTAGAAACATATGATTAAACTCTCAAACCTCAACTAGATGTTAATGAAAATCTCACAGACTAGTGCATGTGGTTTAGGACACAGTTTATATATTAATACAACACAATATTCATTACACATAGTGTCACATATTTCAAACCTTTCTTTTGTTTTAATCTGGATTAGTACGACTTATAGCTCATGAACATCAGAAATCCAGAATCTCAAATGATTATATTTCTTTTTTTGTAGTAATTTTTTAGTACATTTTGAGTAAATTATGTAAATTGTGAGTGAGTAAATTACTATTCAAACAGTATCAACCCTTTAAAAAAGTTTTTACCATTTTGAATCAAATTATGACCACAAATGAACATTTTTATCATATTCTAATGTTTGAAGATGTGCTGTAAGCTGTGAGCTTTAAAGCAGTAACATAAACTTGTGTAGCTGAATGCTGCGTCGGCCATCTTTGAGCAGGAAGTGATGATCTAGAGCTTGTTTTTGTGGCCATGAGGGTCTTAAATACACAGAAATGTGGTCAGTCATTTACCAATTTCCCCTGCTGAGACCTAGCAGGTGTGTGTGTATTTTGATAGGACCAACTGGGCTATTTAGGTGACTACTGAGTTTTAGTGTTTGTTAGCATTCTTAGCCTCAAGACTCTTGTCTTTGACTACATCTGGGATAAGTAAATATGTACATTTTGGCCCTGTTCTGCATGTGTATGAGTGAATGGTGCACCAGTGCCTTACACAAACACTTGATGGAGTTTAACTCTTCCATGCATGAATGTCATAGAAGATAATGACGTTAACTGTCCATCATGCATGAGATTATTGATAGAGCCGACATTTAAAACTGACAAAAGTAGTTAAAACTTTATTTGAAGTTAAAACAAGACTTGCTCTTCTGAGGTGATGGTGCAAACATCAATAGTTAAACCAACTCATCTCTGACTCGGCCTGAACAGTCTGCTTTATTCCAGAAGTTAAGTGTTAGGTTTAGTGATTTTAGCCACCACACACTTAAACCCAGTAGAGGATTAACCCTTGGTTGTGTGGAGGCTGATGTGTAGAGAAAAGGCTCAGTGCTCTCTCTGCAGAGTGACCTCAGCCCAACGAACTTCATAAGCAATCTGATATTTTATTGTGACGTCTTTAAAGCTCTTCAGGGTCCGAGAGGATGCAGCTCACATCGATTCCCGCTTTCATGGTTCCTACAGTGGTGAGCGCTGCCAATATTAAACAAACAATAATAACAGCCGTGATCGTCACAGCATCCATTTCAGCCTGATTTCAAACATCTGACATGATGGGACGTGACCGAAATGGAAAATGATATTACGTAATAATAGATGCAAACAAAAGATTGCCCAGGATGCCCTTAAGCAAAGATCAAAGAGTGATGGTGATTGGAGCGGACTCGTGCGTTTGCCCTCGAATGCAGGCTTTGATCAGAGCTCTGCTTCATGTTCCTTCTCAACAAGAGCTCTACATCTCCTCTGAAGAGTATACACACACACACACACACACACACACTCCCCATGAGCTCTGTCCACAAGCACAATACTGGACCAGTGATCCGAATACATTACTGATCCCTCCACTGACCATAGAGGTGTACAATTACAGACTGTAGTGCATCTGTTTCTCTGTATACTTTATGTTCTTCAATGTTTCACCACAGAGCAGGTGGATCATTCTCAATGACACTGATGTGGTGGTGGTGTGTTAATGTGTGTCAGAGCTGCTGATGTTTTTAAACACCTCAGTTTCACTACTAGAGTGAAACTAGTGAACCAACCAGCCAACAGTGTCACCACTGAAGGACTAGAGGACCAACACAAACTGTGCTGAGCTGCTGTCTCTGACTTTAACTCTACAAGGTGGACCAACAAGGCAGGTGTGTCTAATAGAGGACAGTGAGTGAACACAGTGCTTAACATCTCCAGCTCACACACTAACACACCACCACCACATCAGTGTCACTGAGAATGATCCTCCTGCTCTGGGGGGTCCTGATCACTGAAGAACAGGTAAAGTATACAGAGAAACAGATGCACTACAGTCTGTACAAAGTGCAAATATAGAGTTAGTGAGTGTAAATAGAACGTGGTGGTAACCCTTTTCTTTTTCTCAGTCACTCCTCTTTCTTCATTCACTCTCCTTTCTGCATTTTATTTCTCTATGCCTTCTTTTTCTTCCTTTTTCTATTTTCACTTTCCTTTCTGTCTTTTCTTTAGTTCTCTTCCTTCTTTCTTTCTGTCATGTCTTCTTTTTCTTTATCTCTCTCCTTTGTTATTTTTGTCTGTATTAATTGCTGATTCACTTCTCTTTCTTCCTTCTCTCTCCTTCATTCTCTCAGACTGGAAGATCTTTGTGAAGAAATTTGTGGCAAAGGCTTTAAAAACATAAATAAAGTTGACTTACTATTTTTTTACTTACTTGTTCTCTTTGTCTTTCATTCTTTCTCACTAACTCACCTTTCTTCTCTCTCTCTCTCTCTCTCTCTCTCACTCTCAGGCCATCCTGATGGACTCTAACTGCTCTATGAGAACACGTTCCTACTCCACCCAGGGGTCCAGTTATCAGATGGGGGACGATATGGACCCAGACAGTCCGGAGTAAATAAGCACCGCCTCCTCTCTGTGACCCCCCTGCCCCCCCAGCCATGTATGTGCCCCTCTAGATTCTATTTTGTTGTATTAAAGTGGAGGTTGTGGGGGGAACAGAGACTTTATCTGAACCATGTGGCTGATTTTGTGAGAAATGTCCCCAGTGTTTGTCTGGCACCGCTCTGTCCGTCCTGCTGAAACCAAAGCCGTCCTCATCGTCCTTTAAACACGTCCAACCAACAGCCTTACCTACAACACAGTGCTGGGCCAGGCTTTCGGAAACAGGGTCTTTAAAGCCTTTAAAGGGATAGTTTGATCAAAAATCAATCAGCCTTCCCCAGTAAAGCCTAAATACGGTCCATCAGTCAAGGCATGTTCAGTGTGTGAAATGTGCTTCTTTAGTGTTTCACTGGAGCTACAAGGCTAACGTAGTTAACAGGTAATGGAAGCTTCTGTACACCAATTAGCTAACTCAAACTGTGTTGAGTTGTTAAATAGACTTGTTTTATTTTTTTATCGCCTTCCCAATGGGGTAGTAGCCAGTTAGCTCATCCCCTCTGTTAGGACTCTCCCCATCACTTTTGTAATGTTCCTGACTTTAGGAGGGTAAAGACATGCACACCACCTGCTGGGATACCAGCCACGGCCAATTTTTTAACTACCACCAATACATCGTCACTAGGGAGCCAACGTGCTCGGAGGAAAGTGCAGGATTCCCATTTCCAAATGGACCAATCAGTGGACGCCTGTGCCAGCGGACATTGCAATGTGAAAGTGACAGGGAAAGAGAGCGCCATCTACCTGCCCAGAGAGAGCACTGCCAATTTTTGCTCTCTCGTGCTCTCCCAGCTGTTGATGGCAAACAGCATGACCGGGAATTGCACTCGCGATCCTCTGGTCATAGTATCAGCGTCTTAGCCTGCTGAGCCACTCAGGGCCCATTAAATAGACTTGTTTCTGTGGTTTCTTACATTGTGAGCTGTATCTGTAGAAATGGGTAAAGCTACATTAGCTCAATTAACCATTATTTTGTCAATTTTTGTACAGAAGAGTTTGTCAGAAACCACATAAGCTTAAGCTACATTAGTTTTATACTGGATCTATGAGCCTAAAGAGGCAAGGCTGGGTCTACTCTACATGACATCTTGCCTGATTTTTAACCCAATCTGCCAAATTTTTACAATCTAAAGTGATGTCAAAGGTGACATTTGCAACTCGAGACCTGATCATGACAAAGTCAGCGATGTAACTGAGTGAGTCATGCTGGCAATAGCCAATGAGAGCTAGAAGAAAGAATAAACATGACAAAGAAAGTGCTCAATTCAAACAAAACAAAACCCTCTTTAATAAAACAAACCCTCTTTATCTGTGTGGCATTAGTAGTGGTGCTCCAGGCCCAGATGAGGTGTAGGTCCAAAGTCCCGCCTCCTCACTGCCACATTAGCCTTGTATCTTCAGTATAAAACTAAACAAGCAAACTTCAGATAAAAAAAAACGTGACTGATCAACTGTATTTGGGATAACGGGGGGTGAAGGAACGGGTAAATTAGCTTTTTTAAAGCTGAGCCCGTACTTTAGCGCTGTAAACAGGGGTATGCAAAGCCATTTTGTTCATGAGATGTAGGACATTTTCCCATACTTTTACAATGATTTTACAGTAATATTTATTTTACCACATTATGGACCAAAACAGCAGCATGACATTGGTCAGACGTTCCTGATAGTGGCTTTAAAACGTGAAAATGGTCAGTCCCATATCTTAAAATCATTTTAAGAAGGATAACCCCCTGCCTTTCCAGACGAGTTTACAGTTTTATCTTGAGACGGCTAAAACTTCATATTTTACCTTAAAAAATGGCCTTAAAGTATTTCCTTTATATTGTCAAAGGTGACTGTTCTACATGGTACAACATGCGTACAGCAGAAGTCTAAAAGATTATTAGTGTATGGATGTTTACATTAAGTGGGACCTCAAATCAGAACCCAGGAGTAAAACTTCAGTTTGGGAAGGACGATTGAAGAAGTCCTGATTAACTGATTCATTTAATAGATATAGAGCACTGTGCAAAAGTTTTAGCTCCCTGATCATATGTAAAAAATCTACAGATGTTTAACCCTCCTGCCATTTGCCACATCTCTAGCCCCACCTCTTTGCATGTGCTTTGTTTACGTTTCCCCATGTGCCATCCTGTCTCCATGTGCTCTGTTTGTTTACGTCTTCCATGTGTCTTGTTCACGTCATGTCTCCATCCCCAGTTACATCACATCATTGTACAGCCCTGCCATCTCATTACATGTTATATTGTTTGCTCTTTAGCTCCCTTGTGTTTCCACAGTCTTCCACAGTCACTAATATGATGTAAATGTGGATAATGTTTAAATACAACTACCATTAATATATCTCAGTTATCAACACCAGGTTTGGTTAATTAATTCTTTAAAATGTTAAATCTGGACTCATCATGTATGTCTAGAACTAAACTAGCTCTCAACTACTTTACATGTACTGTCATTTATACTCAGTTTTTACAAACAGAATCACACATAAATTCATTTAAAAGAGCTTTTGCACAGTACTGTATATTACAAAATGAAAGCATTGGCACCAAACTGTTGTCAAATTAACCTTACTTGAAACAAGTTTTTCATGGGTGATTATATATTTATAAGTGGTTAGAAATGATAAATACTACAGAAGTAATGAACCAATCAGATTCATTTCTATTCAGTAAACGATTGCTGTAAAGTACCTCCGATTAATTAGAGTATATTTTCATTTTTAAAGTGTATATACTATATATCTATATTTTAATAAGTAAGATGTTTACTATTAGTCCTTTTAATTGAGTTTGGCATTATAAATGTCTTATTATTAGCGCTATTAAATTATTTTCTATTTACATGCCAAATTCTGTTACATTTTCAAATGGGCTTCTTAAACCGAGGGTCATAAAAGTTAAAATAGGTCCATATTTAAAAAACACACAACAACAAAAAAAACATGTCCATGAATTTTCTTTGTTTTTGCTAAATCTATTAGCCGTCTGAGCGCTTCGCTCTTCCTGCCCACTCAGCCCGGCAGAGGAAGCTTTATTTCAATGACGACATAAGCTATAGAGCAGGAGGTTTGAAAAAAAGGAAAAGGTGTGATATGATTATGTCCAGAGACTTAAACAACAGCACATCCACCATCATCTAATCAGATCAGCTATGTGCAGTGGAGTGGGCCCGGAATGGCTGTGTGCGTGCGGGTGTGCCATGTGCACCTCATTCATTTCTAGAAGCAGAAACTCAATGTCTTTCAATGCACTGTGTCTCCAAATGTTTGTGGAGACCCCTTCTAATGAATGCATTCACCTGACACTGATGTACAGATGCGCACAGCTGTACTGCGAATAGAATAAAACCTGCTGATGCCATGCTCTAATGCCAGGCATGGGCTAGAGGGTGGGCATTGAGCTGTGGAGCAGTGGAACTGTGTTCTTTGCTTCATCAAATTCTTTTGGGATGAGTTGAGGTGGTGGTGGTGATCATACAACGTCCTAATGCTATTGTGACTGAATGCAATGAAATCCTCACAACAAATCTAGCAGACAGCCTTCCCTGGACAGTAGAGAAAGTTACTCCAACTCGAAGCAGGATATCAGAGGAAACAATGAATGAGCAGGTGTCCAAATACTTGTCCATATATTGTCTGAGAAGTCAGTTTCTAATAGTGAACATGTGTGCCAAAACCTGAGCTAGCATAGTGCCTCTATCTGGGCCTCAGTCAGGCATATGGGAGGTTCTCCAGTGGATGTTTCCATCACTTCACAGTTGTTTTGCTCAATCCTGGTCCTCTAGAGCTACCACCCTGTACCTTTTAGCTCCACCCTTAATCTAACACACCTGATCCAAGTAACAAAGACTTTCAGGAGCATCTGAGCCATGTGTGGTGGATCTGATCTCTCCAGGATGGTAGATCTCCGGGACAAGAATTGGCCAACACTGGGTTAGAATGTCAAGATACATTCTAAAATCTGTAAATTTGTCATCTTTTCAGGCTACATTTTAAGGTTGGCATACTGCCTTCAGTCAAGGAGGAAAATGAGCGGACTTCCTAAAACATTGTCCTAGATTTCTTACCAAACCTTTGGTAGAGGTCATTAACAAAGTCCAAAAATGAATTTTGCTGTAAGCTAAAGCATATTAAGTGCCGTCAAGTCGATTCTGACTCCTGGTGACCACATGGAGTGTTTGTCCAAGTCATCCTGTCTTCTGTTTGGGTCGTCAGACTTCTTAATGATTCCTCCGATTGTATTCGTCTTGTTGCTGGTCCTCTTCCTCTTTTAACTTCAACTGTTCCAGCATCACGTCTTCTCAAGTGAATGTGTCCAGAATAACAGAACCTCAGTTTGGTTATCTGGGCTTCTAGTAAAGGTAAATATTAATGAGATCCAGGATTCATTTATCTGTCCACGGTTCTCTCAGACGTCTTCTGTAGCACCATCAGTACTCTTCCTGTTCTGCTTTTTTATCATCCAGATAAAGAACCACAGAGAAGATCATAACTGGAACGTTTGTAGTCTTTGTTTGAAAAAACAAATTTGACAGATTTGAAGATCTTCTACTTAATACTCCTCTGGTCATCGCTGAACAAGGCTGACAAACCAAAGAGTGATATGACTACCATATCCTGCCTTATTTACAAATAACGTCATTTCAGTGTGCATTAGCATGAACGTAGCACTACTCATGTTTGGACTACTTAATGATCTCGTAAGAGGATCCAGTGACAAAACCATACAAGACAAAAATCAGATTTTTAGTGTGTTTATGAATCATATCACCATGTGAATAATGTGTTTATTAACCATGAGGCTGAAACTTTCCCATAGTCATAAACAGCTTAGACCTGGTTTCCATTTCAATTCCAGTTCTAAGCTGCCCTCACCCATTTCCACACACCAGTCTGAAGTGCGTAGCACCAATGTCAAGTGGCCATTTCCAGGTTAGGAGGGCAACAAGGGGTGGGTTTTTCAATCAAAACACACTCGTCCTCAGTAACAAACACAAACAGGTGTTCTGTTACGTTGATTGTAGATTTTCATAACAACAAATCAGTAACATCTGTCCAGTTACATAGTCACACCAGAATATTATACATCAGATGTCACGTGAAAGGTTTGCTGCATGTATCCATGAGCACACTAGTCAGTTGTTGCAGAGAGTAAAACTATCATTATGGACATTTTTGCTTGAAAGTTTGTGAACCCTTTAGAATGTTCTATATTTCTGCATAAATGTGACCTAAAACATTATCAGATGTTCACACAAGTCCTAAAAGTAGATAAAGAGAACCCAGTTAAACAAATGAAACACAAATATTATACTTGCTCATTTATTTATTGAGGAAAATGATCCAATATGACATATTAGTGAGAGGCAAAAGTATGTGAACCTTTACTTTCAGTATCTGGTGTGACCCCCTTTACAGCAATAACTGTGACTAAAAGTTTCCAGTAACTGTTCTTTAAACGTTCTTTGGTAGAACGACTTGTGTGTTTAGGGTTGTTGTCTTGCTGCATGACCCACCTTCTCTTGAGATTCCTTTAATGGACAGATGTCCTGACATTTTCTTCAGAATTCTTTGTTATCATTCAGAATTCATTGTTCATCAGTAATGACAAGACGTCCTGGCCCAGATGAAGCATAACAGGCCCAAACCTGATACTACCACCACCATGTTTCACAGATGAGATAAGGTTCTTATGCTGGAATGCAGTGTTTTCCTTTATCCAAACATAACACTTTTCAATTATACCAAAAAGTTTGTTTTGTGGATGGATAAGACCAAAATATGTCTACCAATAGTCTTCTGACTTGTCCACGTTATTTTAGCAAACTGCAGACAAGCAAAAATGTTCTTTTTGTAGAGCAGTGACTTTCTCCTTACAACCCTGTCATGCACACCATTGTTGTTCAGTGTTCTTCTGATGGTGGACTCATGAACATTAACATTAGCCAATGTGAGAGAGGCCTTCAGTTGTTTAGAAGTTACCCTGGGGTCCTTTGTGATATCGCTGACTATTACACGCCTTGCTCTTGGAGTGATCTTTGTTGGTCGACACTCCTGAGGAGGTAACAGTGGTCTTGAAGTTCCTCCATTTGTACATAATCTGTCTGACTGTGGATTGGTGGAATCCAAACTCTTTAGAGATGGCTTTGTAAACTTTTCCAGTCTGATGAGCATCAACAACTCTTTCTGAGATCCTCAGGAATCTCCTTTGTTTGTGCCATGATACACCTCCACAAACATGTGTGGTGAAGTGCAGACTTTGATAGATTTCTGTTCTTTAAATAAAACAGGTGCTCACTCACATCTGATTGTCATCTCATTGATTGAAAACACCTGACTCTAATTTCACCTGCAAACTAACTGCTTATCCTTGAGGTTCACAATGTTTTGCCACTTAAGTCATTTTCCTCAATAAATAATTGACCAAGTATAATATTTTTGTCTCATTTCTAAAGGGTTTGCAAACTTTCAAGCGCCACTGTACAAAAGGACATGATAATGGATATTCAGGGAAGAATGGTGGTAGCATCTCAGAAACCACTAGCATTGTGATTCTAGAGCTGCTGTAGGGAAGACGTACTGAGAATAGGTTTCTTATACATTGAGTCTCTCTCAGCGGTATAACAGTGGTGTCCTACAGCTTCAACTGATGCCAGAGGATGATGAGTGGTACAGAGGACCTGACACAACAGTGGACCAGTTAACTTTTGTAATGAGACAGGTGCAGCGAGGAAAGTGTCAGGGATTGACTGAACAAAGATGGTTTTTCTGACTATTCTGATATGAATATATTTGAAGACCGAGACCAACTGGACCCCTGTGGGATATAATAATGCTAATTGTGCTAATTAATTACATTAGCCAACAGATTAACACCAACAGCTATGTAACAACAAATTGAGATGTTTTTTACCTAAAGTCATTTTTGAGTGTACATAATGTAAAATATATATTTTGTATCATTTGTTTGACATTGTGAAGAGTTTTTAGTTCCGACTGTATTTTTCACTGGAAATTTCATGGAAGTCTTTAGTGCTTTCTGGGCAAGTGGACATTTGAGTTCCTTCACATTTTTGGTGGCTCATAAAACAAATTTCTGTTAATGCAGAACTGAAAACGCCCGTTAGGCATTCTATGAAGAGGAGATGGTGAGGTGAAGTGGGCGAGGGCAAGTTAAAACCAGAATTGAAAAGCAGCTATGGAGTTCCTAATTTAGCCGTGTTGCTACTACAGGATGAACACTTTGCTTCATCTGTATCCACCATTTCTTCTGGGTATAAAAAGGGACACATGTTGTCATGATTTCTGGGTAAGGTCTATTACACTTCACATGAGCTAATGCAGTAAGGACCGTCCCTTAATCTGGTGTGTGAGATGTTAAAATCATTATGGAAATGCAGTCCAATTCAAAATCTCCACACCATTTCCCTGCACTTCAGACCAACACTGACTCAATCTGTTGTGAAACTTCTTTTTGTTTTGTATCTCTTGAGGTCTATCTCACGGTGTGCAACTGCGTGTGTGTGTATGTGCCAATGTTGGTGTGTGCCTTCATACATGTGTGTCCTGCGTTTGTGTGTACGTCCTCAACGCAGAGCGAGGACAGTTCAGCAGTTTTATATCCTGTAGGCGCTTCCTGTAGTCAGGATTCAAATTGTAAGTCTGTAACACTGAGGTCCATGTAAGTAGTTGGTGGGTCTAAGGTACAAAAAAAAAATCAATAAATGTTGAATAATGTATGTTTGGCTCATTGTGTTTATTTGAGTTTATCTTAGGAACTGACCTTGTGGGTCACTTATTTAGAAACTGTATCTCTGTACAGTCTCATTTGTTGATTTTTGAAGTGAAATGAATGGATCTATTTGAACCAGGGGTGCACAAACTTTCGACTGAATTGAAAAGCAAAGTGAATGACACATTGACCAATCAGCTTGCACACAGAAGAATCCGACTTCCACATTTACCCCATTCATAAAGTGAAACACATACACACACAATAGTGGGGCAGTGAGCACACTTAGCCTAGAGTGGTGGGCAGCCCTACCCACAGTACCCAGGGAGCAGTTAGGGGTTAAGTGCCTTGCTGAAGGGCACTTCAGTTACATCCCGTCAATTCAGGGGGTTGACCAATTGACCTTACAGTCACAATGCTGGTTCTTTAACTACAAGTGCACAGCTACCCCACAAACTACTCACCAAAAGTTTGGAATATTTGGCTTTTGGATGAAATTTCAGGATGAACTTAAAATGCACCCTAACCTTTACAGGTGAACTTCATGTGACCTTCTCTAAACTTTTGAATGCGCATGTCCAACTGTTCAGTGTTTCAGTACTTTTTGGTGGTGATGATGTTTGTGTGTATCTAGTCAATACAGAACTGCTCTACACTGTCTGAATGGTACAACCCCATACTACTCTAATAACATCATTAATTCAGTCATTGTGCCTGTTAATGAACAACACAGGCCTAATTTCTTTATGGATGACAATGCTCCAGCTCATTGAGGTCACATAATTAGAGAACGGTTGCTGGAGACTGAGGTACCTCAGATGGAGTATACTGTACTTTCTCCAGACCTGAATCCCATAGAAAACCTATGGAATCAGCTTATTCGCTGTGTAGAGGCTCGTAACTCTGTACCTCTGAACCTCAATGACCTGAGGGCCGCTCTTCAGGAAGAGTGTGATGCCATGTCTCAGCAGACAATAAGTCGACATGTAAACAGCATGAGATGTCGTTGTTGAGCTGTAATTGATGCTGAAGGTCACATGACACGTTATTGGGACATTGACATGTTTTGTTGGGGTTTACTCACCACTGCTACTGACTTTTGTTTCAGTAATTTGTTTGAGATGAGAAATCACCACTGCCAGCTTCTACTGAAATGCCTGACTTTCATGATATAACATCACTGTGGCCTGAACTTTTTACCTTTTCCATCAATTTCACCCAAAAGCCAAAATATCCTCATTTTTTGTGAGTAGTTTATATATATAATTTGGGGTTGTTTTGTACAGTTACAGAGTTATTGCACAGTACACTGGAAGTCGTAGTTAA
>BRDA01009338.1:33307-54143 GCA_036984385.1 Crenuchus spilurus | reverse complement strand
CCAAAAGTTTGGAATATTTGGCTTTTGGGTGAAATTTCAGGATGAACTTAAAATGCACCCTAACCTTTACAGGTGAACTTCATGTGACCTTCTCTAAACTTTTGAATGCGCATGTCCAACTGTTCAGTGTTTCAGTACTTTTTGGTGGTGATGATGTTGGTGTATCTAGTCAATACAGAACTGCTCTACACTGTCTGAATGGTACAAGCCCATACTACTCTAATAACATCATTAATTCAGTCATTGTGCCTGTTAATGAACAACACAGGCCTAATTTCTTTATGGATGACAATGCTCCAGCTCATTGAGGTCACATAATTAGAGAACGGTTGCTGGAGACTGAGGTACCTCAGATGGAGTATACTGTACTTTCTCCAGACCTGAATCCCATAGAAAACCTATGGAATCAGCTTAGTCGCTGTGTAGAGGCTCGTAACTCTGTACCTCTGAACCTCAATGACCTGAGGGCCGCTCTTCAGGAAGAGTGTGATGCCATGTCTCAGCAGACAATAAGTCGACTTGTGAACAGCATGAGATGTCGTTGTTGAGCTGTAATTGATGCTGAAGGTCACATGACACGTTATTGAGACATTGACATGTTTTGTTGGGGTTTACTCACCACTGCTACTGGCTTTTGTTTCAGTAATTTGTTTGAGATGTGAAATCACCACTGCATGCTTCTACTGAAATGCCTGACTTTCATGATATAACATCACTGTAGCCTGAACTTTTTACCTTTTCCATCAATTTCACCCAAAAGCCAAAATATCCTCATTTTTTGTGAGTAGTTTATATATATATATATAATACAACAGATGTGCTCCAAAAGCAAGACTGCAGTCTAGGTAGGCTGTATTTACAGACTGCTACATGAATGAAGGATCCTTACAGCTGAGAAACACAATCCACATTTGGTTGATTGTGAAGGATGCAGTGGAAACATCTTTCGCACTCTACATGGTGTCTCAAAAGTAGTGAAACACCCGTATAAAACAGTCTGGCAGACAGTGATCCAATTTCAGACAAGCAGTGGGTGAAATGTTACGCTGTGTCACCAAGATGTCCATCTTGAATGCCGCCATCATGGACTCAACTTCAGTTTTGCAAATGTGTGAAGGTAGGTGTGTGACACATCAAACTAGAGTTTGATTCATTTTTTGCAAAAGTGGATAGGTTGTAGGGGTCCAGTTGAGCGTGCACTATGTTCTCCTGGTTGAAGCCCTTTGGATTTCTATCTATGGGCCAACAAGGCTCTTGTTTACTCTGTGAAAATACAGAATGTTGTTGATCTTAAAGACAAAACTGAGGCTTCAGACAAATATTTTGGAGAAAGTTCACCAGGAACACCTCCAGCATATCCAGTATATCCAGTACATTCTGTAGCTCTTATGCTCAATTTTCTAAACCAGTTTTACAGTCAGATTTAATAGTTATGTTGACATGCATCACACCACTGTTGCTGTGGTGAAATTCTCTATCAGTTTAATGTGTCACACACCTACCGTCACTTCCGTACAACTGAAGTTGAATCCAAGATGGCTGCCTGGTTGGAAACATGGCCTAACAGGTTCCCCCCAGAGCTTGTATCGCCATCTACAAAACCAATTTATATGGTGTTTCCTTACTTCTGAGACATCCTGAGCTTTCACCAATACTCTATCGTGTACAGCACTGACCTGGTGGTAATTTAAGAGAGACAACACCAACAACAACTTAATCAAACTTTTCAGATAACTGCTGGTGTCCACAGCAGTTTCTTCACCAAACTTCCCTCATTTCTTTTCTGAAAACATGACAAGGTGGTCTTGGTGGACTGGTCCATTTTGCCTGATGTGATACGAATGAGTAGCCTTCTTAGGACTGCACTACTGTGGACACTCCGATCTGCACTGAAACCAATCTTTTGGGATGCAGCATGTCAGGCTTGAGCTTTTTAAGTGTTCTTCATATGCAAAAACAGACACCTTGTAGGTTTACCTCAGATGGCCTTTGGACAAGATATCCAGTATCTGCACTGCAATTCATTCATGCGGTAATACCTTCCATTGATTTCAAAACACACATTGAGTTTTCCTTTTGGTAAACATGCCCGGGGCTGGGGACCGGCGCTTCCGATTATTGATCAAAGTGCCAATCGTGGTTAAAGCAGCAGGCTTTCACACGCAGCCATCTGCTCCCATCATCAGAAACGTGCTGCTCTTTGCTGAGGCTTCAATGAACAGAGCATTCATTAATGACTAAATTCTCATGTGGGTTTAACCGAAAGTCAATAGAAAGCGATTCTTAAATCAGACCCAGCTCAAATCCCCGTGTTGTATGGAAGTGTTAAAAAGTACGGTGGACAATCAGAGCTGCACTGTCATGGCTGTAATGCAAAGCTGGCATTTTCTGTTGTTTGAAAAGTCAACAATCAGCACAGTAACTAAATACAGATTAAGAAAATACTCTGGAAAGGTTTGGAGCCCTCAAAGTGATGGTTGTTGATGTTGATAAGTTGAGGCCAAAAGGTAACTTGCGTAGCGAGAATCCATTCAAATAAGTATTTTCTTCATCTGAAAGTGTACTTGCTGTAAACAGGCCTTTACATTTGATTTTTAGCACAAAGATGGAATGAAAGAAAATGGGTAAGTGGGTCAGCAGCTGTAATGGGATTGGATTAGCTTAGTTTAGGATGAACATCTCTGCAGTGCTGAAACTCCTGCTTTAAATGACTACTCAGGAGCGAGTTTATTGAAGGCTGTATTTTTTATGATCCCTGCTGTCACATGATCACACTTATTATTTATATTACATATTATTTACTCTCCTTCAGACTTGTGTCTGTTGTATGATCAGTGTATTTACAGCTATATTAGTGTAACAGTATTTAAGATCAGATGTGTAAGGAGCTCACAGTGATACAGTGACTTGTACCTGTACGTGTGATTATAATCTCCTCTTTAATGAACCTCGCTTTTACCATGTAGTTAAATTTCCTTTTCTTCCATATAAAGCTCTCACAGCTAGAGTCCAGACACTAGTCCATCCAGACCAAGTAGATTGAGTGACTCTTCAAAAGCTGCTGTGTTGGCTTGAGATTGGTGAAGGTTGTTGGTGGAAATGTGCACTAGGGGACTAAATATGGCAGACTTCTTTATTTTCCAACATCTGTGTATAAAATCAGAGATTTATATCAAACACAAACAGGACCTAAAACGATCAGGCAAGCTCAGAGTTAGCATTAGGTAATTCAGTCTTTTTTAAGAGGAGGAAAAAAAACACAGCCATGGTGGGTCTGGATGGGAATATAACCAGAGCAGAGGAGCTCCTGCAGAAGAAGAAATTAGCCCAAAACCTCCATCTACATTAAATAATATCTGAATAGAGCCAAATAAATAATTACAGTGAGTGGTATTAAAATTTTTGATGTAATTTTAGTTATTGCCATTTTTATCTGTCCATTCTTCTGTATCTGAATTTTGCTATTTCTTCTTCTTTTAATTATAATTATAATAATAATAATTATTATTATAATACATCATGACCCCAACCATTAACCAGTTACAAAGATGGATGAATGGATTATTATTAGTAGTAGTAGAAAAACTGGTTAGGAATAGCACCTGTTGGCCAAAAACACCACTTCTAGCACACAAGGTCTCCCATGCAAGTAGTGACCAGACCCAGACCTGCTTAGCTTCTGTGGATCTGCATGGTACATTGTTCAGCTGCTAGTTCTGGTCAAGTTGTTCCTTTAAACAGTAAAAAGAAAAGGACCATAGCATTTTTTAATAATTTATTTTGTATCTCAAGTGCATAAGCAAATATGATATGTCAGTGTGTAAAGTTCCTGCAGCATGTTACAAAGCTGTGCAGTACTTCAGCAGCTGTCCTTAACCATGTTTAAAACACAAACTAAAAGTATTTACATGAAGCAAAGACAAGATAACAACAACAATAACAACGAAAAGAAACCAACGGATTGAGCGTTACCGAGAGGGGCAGAGGTGTGCTCGAGTTTGCAGCGACCATCTTTGTTCAGGCTATTTACAATAGCGCCAGAAGCTACATTTAGACAGCTAGTGGAAACCAGCTTCTACATGTCTGAGACAGCGTCCCGTCTTTTCCACGAAGTCCAAACTCCAGACCGAAGCTGCGTGTCCAGCCCGGAAGCTCAACCATCTGCTCAAATCAAGTTTATGGAACAGGCATGAAGGAGAAATCTGATTAGAGCCAACTGTCCAAATGTGGCTTAAGAAACATGACTCAGCTTCCAATGAGGACGACAGCTCTTGCAGAAATGCTTCACCACAGCTAGCCAAGGCGGACACATTTTGTTGATCACGGTGAGACGACAGGAAAGAGAGAGAGAGAGAGAGAGAGAGAGAGAGTTTTGTTTGAGAAGCACAGGGTTACAGTTACAGCAGCAGAAGCTACGAGACACGAACAGAAACATGAACATCAACAAGAAAGAAAAAAATTAAGTTTCTAAGAAGATCTTCACTCAAGTGCATTAGCCCAGGGCTTAAACAGCAGGGCACTGCAGCGTCTGGACTGACGGTTTGTCTTACCATTTCTCTGAGAGAGGGAAATAAAGAAGGACAGGCCATAACTCTCCTGGCTTTCACCAGTACTGTGGTTTTCCCTATGAAAATATTGCACAAAAGCAGAAATGACAGTCTGATCTTACAGCAGTGAAGACTGAAGGGGCAGGACCGGGGCTGCCCTTCACATTACGGAAGCATATCTACTGACCAGAGCACAGCTCTGGTGAACCCTACAGCATTGTTTAGATCAGGCCCCGTGTGCTTCCTCAACCATAGACGGCCTTGTACTCGGAAAAGCAAAATTTGACCACCTTTCTGATATACGGTTACATATCACAGACAATATGCACCACAATATGTAGATTGTAGAAGAAAGTAACCCCCCCAACCCCATCCCAGCATATCTCGCTTTTACTCACTGGGCTGTGCTGCGAGACATTGCTGAGCACAGTGCTATACATGGGCTAACCAGCAGCACAGAGACAGGGCACACTGGGGTTTCTAAAGAACTTCGTCTTATAAGAGAAAGGAAAGAATGAGCTGTCCACACTACAGCTTTAGGCTTTTGCACTGCAAAACATGATTTTGACTTTAAACATAGTCAATTTCTCTAATGTTTTCATTGTGAGATTGTAGGGCATGCACAATACAGTAGTGGCTGATATATCATTTGATACAAATGGAGAAACTAAATTATCATATTGAAATTATGACTGATAATTCCATATAATAAATTTGTCTTATTTTTAGCTTTAACAGTGTAAATGTTTCATGCTCTAGACTCCACAGCACCCCCCCACAGGCCAGAATGTAATGTGAACAGTTTAGACTAAATGATCAGTATCATCCAGAATTGATTAATTAATCGGTTGTTGGTTTTCGTATCCTGAAATCTCAATATCAGTGCTTAAGACTTTTTTTTTTACATATCAGCCGGTGCAAGTACAGATAATTTGACCTAACAGATCTGGCAATGGACTAATAAACTCTCAATAGACAAAAGTAGGTTGAATAATTCTTACATTAATCTCATAATGAGAAATATTAGATACATTGACTTGAATTCAGATGTTTTCACTTGCCAAGATATCATTTTTTGTAGTGTGGAGCCAAGGGACATTCAGTATTTTGATGACATCTGCAGTTTCTCTGCACTGGTTGGTATTATGTTGCCTTGAATGGGAAATACATTCATTACTATATTATGGAATCAGCTTTGAAAGGCAAAGAGAAGTAAACATGGGTGTTAAACATCAAACTATAATCTGCAGCAAAAAAATATATAAAAAATGAATACATAAAAGTGCGACAAAACTGTCAGATGTAACACCCACGGAAAAGCAATGAATAATTTATATATATATATTTAAAAATGGCAATAGCCAAATTGCATAATTTGGTAGGTTAAGTATTCAAACAACGTCATCTCAAGTATCTGAGAAGGTGTGCCAACATGGTTAAAGTCGTGGAGGCTCTAAACAAATCAACATGAGGGGACAGTGAACAGAGACAGATATCTCATAACTGTAATACAATTACTAGTACAACAGGAATATCCTCCAAGCAAAAGAAAAACAATAGAACAATGGTGACACCAGAAAAAAAATTCACATTTGTTTGGCATTGCAGTGAAACAAAACAGAGCAACACTGAACTAAACAAAACCGTGGTCCCCAAAAAGAAGTCATAACCCGATGACTACTTGTCCCTATTTTATCCCATTTTAAATGAGGACAGATAAATAAGTGGCAACATTCAGAATGGGTCAAAGACAGAAAATCTAGTATGAATAAAAAGTGATCACATGCAGAGAACATGGAAAAGTGAGGGATAAAAATCTCAGAAAAAGAATGAATGCTCCACATTCTGGATCGTTTATTATGGTTTGCAGTTTAGTACTTAACCCTACTGGTTGGCAGAAGGCAAAAAGGCTTGAAGCTCACAACAAAGAGGACAGATTGCCCCTGATGTTTCTACTGAACTTCTACTGACAGTGGTGACACTGGACCTGTTAGTAAGGAAGGACAGAACAAGAACCATTTCAAAAATTACCATGCTACAAATCAGCTCTCTCTTTACTAAGCCAATTGTGATACACTATCTTGCAAAGTTCTACTGCTTCCTCCTGCAGGACAAGAAATCTGTGTTCTGATTTCCATTTCTAAGGATTCTAAAGAACAGCTTCAGTGCTTCTGCTTGTCTTGATTTGGAACTGTGCTGGTTCATTGAATTGCTTGGATTGGAACCAAAATTGGAGTAATAAAAGAAGCAAATTCCATAATGTTTTGAGTATTTCCTCAATAATAATTATTCATTCACGGTCTCCATGCTGGCCAGTCACAGACAGTCCCAGCAACTCTACAATAAAATGCTTTGCTGTGAGTCTCAAGCCCCTGTTGCCTGTTTATCAGCTAACGTGGTAATGCTTCCACACAAATCTGCTCCTCACTAATCTCATCTAGCATCTGCACATCAACCGGGCTGCAAATGTCACTGTCGTACACTTCTGCACTCATCAGGTCCTCCTCCAGACCTCCTATTTTTGACTTGGGGAAGCCATGCTGCTCGGATGGTGAGGTGCTCTCCACAGACTCCAGGTCCTCGATGCCGGCACGGTAGTGGATCATTAGCAAAGTCAAGGCCTGAAGTCGTTCACCTGATTTGGCCAAGGCTGAGGTGATCAAAGCCTTGCGCCTTGCATCAGTCGCTTCTCTCTCTTCAGACATTAGGGAGTTGTTGTGCTCCAGCTCCTGGTCAATCTCCTGCTGGAGTTTGTCCAACATCAACTCTAGCTTCTGTGAACGCTCGTCTGTAGGAAGGCCACGGTATAGGTCTCGTCCAATCTCCTTCACTGCAATAAACACGCTGTCATCTAACCCTCCCTCCTTGCGTGCCAGTTTTGTGCCACCACCGCCTGGTGGTTGTTTAGAAGGACTTGCCCCAGCATATGTCTCTGTGTCACTGCTCTCATTGTCTGAAGTGTTGGGTGTATGTTTTGGGGAAGGTTCTGCAGCTCCAGGTCCCACTTCTGACACCTGTTCCGCAAGTCTGGCTTTGGGTACCTGCCTAAGATTGAGCAGTCGGGAGCTGGTGTTGATGATGTGCCGTGTAAGACCAGTGGTTGCCCGATTGATGGTGGACTTGGCCTCAAGGTCTGCACTGCGACGATCACCAATTGCCAAACAGAAAGGATGCTCAGCAAGACACTTGTCCTGGCACTTCTTGTGGCAGACATAGGCACAGACAATGCACTGTGATGCAGCTTTGGTCCATACCTTCTTTTTGCAGTAGTCACACCAGGTGGGATTCTGGAATTGTGTATCCTGGAAGTTGTGCCGAACCTCACTGATCTGCATTGGGTTGTAACTTAGGTCATCCCGTGTTACTGTGGATATCTGCTCCCTTTCCCTCTCCCGTTCCTTTATTTCCTCTTCCTGAATGCTCCCCTCACGCTCAGTAAGTCCACTAGACAAGTCTGATTCCCCCTCACCCAGGTAGATGAAATTGAGGGTGATATCTCCATAGCACAGCTTCTCATTAAATCCCTTATGAGTGCTCAGACTTCGTAGTGCAGTACGGCTGACACTGGCCCGGGGTTCTGGGGCACAGAGACGAAAGGTGCTCTGGTATTCCGCAGATGACGTAGACAAGCATTCAAGGGCAATATGCTCCAAATGTAAGCTAACATGTCCCAAGCACAGGAGACTGCCCAGTTTAAAGGGATCCTTGCACCAGAGTGCCACGTTAAGGTATTTATGGTTGCTTTCTACATCAAACACTGCAGAAGACTTACTCCAACGTGCATTTCTGTTGCAAAACTTTGCTTCTGAGGATTCCCAGAGACTCGGCTCATCCAGGCTGTCTCTTGTGGCAGAGGTCTCAATCATCTTCTCTTTAATCAAATCTTGCTTACTGGGGACTGGAACTGCTGGTAGTTCTTCTGTGGACTCTGGAGGTTTGTTCACTGGCTTTGGCTCAGGAAGTTTAACGGGAGTCTTTTCAGATGCCGGTTTGTCTCCATTGCCTGCAGTGGGAAGAATTCTTTCTGGAGTTTTCTCTGCTGCTGAGTCACTGCCTTCAAGTGAGTTTTGCGATTCAGATGAAGCTGAGGTCACTTTTATATGGGGCCTTGGGGGGACAGGGGGGCGCACAGGTGGAGGAGGAGGTGGCACTGTTGGTCTCTGCAGTGGTTCAGGTGGTTCTGCACTCTTGTGAGGCGAGGGCTTTGGTGATTCTTTGGGATGGGGTTTGAGAGGGGATTGAAGGCCAGACAGGTTGAGTTTGCGGTTGAGGATTGGTGAGATGGTGCCCAGAGGCTTGGAGGCTAGGTTGGCCACAGTCTTTTTAGGGCTTTGGTTTACAGAGAGAAGGGAATCCTCTTTAACATCTCCACTGACTGGGACTCCTGTTGCTTTGGATTCCAATATCAGTTCCTCAAACTCTGAATCATTATCTTTGCCATCAGTTATGTCCATAGTGGTAATATGGGCTGGGTCTTCCTCATAACCTCCAGCAGGGGGATATCCGGGCTCCTCAAGAGGGACCAGGGTCTCCTGGAGAGGTCCTAAGCCCATGGCAGGCACCTGGTGTCTGACTGGCCTTTCATACAGGACAGTCACTCGATCTCCAGCTTGCTTTAGCAGCTTCGGCACTTGAACAGATGAAGTTACTTTGACTCCTGCGAAAATACAGTAATAAAAAATGTAACTTGAAAAGTTCTCAATCCCTGCCCCGGACACCCAGGTCTATACTTTAGCACTCTTGCTTTTACAAATATTCAAAACAGTTATCAAACAGTGGTTACCAAGGACACAGAAGCAGTACTTTACATAACTGAAGGCCGTTGTTAAATTAAAACCATTCTGGTACATGTATCCTCAACTATTTCTTCAAAGTTTTCATGCTCTGTAAAGGTGAAATGTAAAATATGAACTATAGTTACATATTATATTGGTAGAACATTTGGGAAATTAGGCCAATCTTTAAGTGAATTTAACCAGCAAGTTTCCCTTTAGCAAAACCACTACCACACCCTTTGTTAACTTTATACAGATGTACTGGTACCAACCTCCAATAGCAATGAGGCGATCTCCTTTCTGCAGGTCAGCCTGGGCAGCAGGGGAGTTTGGGGTAACCGTCTCGATGCTCACATGCACCACGTCACCTTCAGTGGCCGGAACATGCCGGAACGTCATTCCCACGCTACCATTTGGACCCTTAATAACCTCAGTCTGCAAACAGAAAATGTGGCAAGTTAGCACAGGTCAAATTTAGAAAATGAATGGCAGCATTTTATGTTTTGGTTATCAAAGCACAGAAGGCATCAAATCTCCATATTTGGGTAAAATGAATTGTAACAACTAAGCCTCGTAGTGTCTTGAGTGTTTCTAAAATTACCCAGGTTTTAAAAGAATATAATAAACTTACAGAACTACTTTTACCCTGCTATTGATCACTAGCATATGAGATGACAGTTTTTTGTTTCAAGACAGCACAGAACACCTACGTGACAGCACCACAGGCTAAGGACCCACAAGCGGGTGGGTGGTCTTTCTTTCTTTTGAATAAAAATGCAGAATTATAATTAGAGTAGGAGGATCTAGAAGATGAAGGCTAGGAGTCAGTCATCACTCTCAACATAAAGCAGTTGTCCCCACCACATCCACAGGCTTGCATGGCAATAAAACAATGAACTCTGAATCTGAGAGAGAGTGAGAGACAGAGCGGCAAACAGAGAAGCTCTGCAATTACAGTTAATATCCCCCCTGTAGTGGCAGATGCCTTTGGCGCTGGCCCTTCCTACTGTGTTTCTGTCAGAAAGCCCACGGTACACCTGCAAGTCCACCTGCTAAACTACTCCAGGTTAAGGAGTCCCACATCAACAGCCGTCAATTTGAACAAGAAAATCCAAACATGCAAATGTCATATTTTTTTTATTTTTAGGTCTCATGAGTGCAGGTTGATTATTTAAAAATTTCATAATCAGACGATACAGATTATATAAAAGCTATAAAAATCCACTCAATCAGTTGACCAATGAATCGAGTCGTCACTGCTCAAATTAGTTTTTTTTCTTACTGCTCTATTACATACACTGGATCATCTACAATATACTTAGCACTGTTTTCACCAAAACTATAAAAAGTAATGTGAGTTTTCCTGCGAGTTCTCAGATTTTCAATACATGTCTACATTTTTTTCTGTTCCTTCCATCTCCATCTCTCTCGTATGAAAGACACTTCCCTGATGCTCACTCGGAGATGGATGACTGTAATTTTGTTGCTGTCATTTGTTATAATCTTGAGAAGGGCACTGATCGAGTTAAACAAGGAATAAAGAACCAGGCAATCTATGCACGCTGGCAAGCAGGTGAGATCAGCAGCCAGGCTCTGACGAATGAATGAAAGAACCATCAAGAACCTTCTTAGAGCCTTCAGGATGCAACAGATGCCAACACTTCGACAGTAAGTCAATCTGAAGGTTTAGTTCACCCACACACTAGATTATTGAAATAATAAAGTTTAAGAGTTAGTAGTAGTACCAGTTTAGGATGATCTAAATAGGAAATATTTGTAGAATTACATTTTGCTGTCAAAAATATGCATTACCGACCACTACACACACTTTTTACATAAACAATAGAAGTCATATCGCTCCCTACACTTCCTGTAGAGTATTACAGTCTGTCAGAGTGACTGTGTGGATCATATCAACATTATAGAACATTATAGAGCACTTTTTAAATAAACAATAGAAGTCATATCACCCCCTACACTTCCTGTAGAGTATTACAGTCTGTCAGAGTGACTGTGTGGATCATATCAACATTATAGAACATTATAGAGCACTTTGTAAATAAACAATAGAAGTCATATCGCCCCTACACTTCCTGTAGAGTATTACAGTATGTCAGAATGACTGTGTGGATCATATGAACATTATAGAACATTATAGAGCACTTTATAAATAAACAATAGAAGTCATATCGCCCCCTACACTTCCTGTAGAGTATTACAGTCTGTCAGAATGACTGTGTGGATCATATGAACATTATAGAACATTATAGAGCACTTTTTAAATAAACAATAGAAGTTATATTGCCCTCTATACTTCCTGTAGAGTATTACAGTCTGTCAGAGTCACTGTGGGGATCATATGTACATCAGTACTCATTGTTATAATTGTTACTGTAGTTTAGCATAACATTGTTTGAGGTTTTCTGCTGTCATTGTAGCAGTGTAAAGCTAACCAGACTGCAGAAAGAGGATACACACTCACTCACACACACATACATATACACACACTTCTCTACAGAACCACTGCAGTCTCCAGAGTGCTAGCTCCATTACTGCAGGAGACGGGTCAAGTAGCTAGCCTTTAAAAAGGTCCATTTGGGATCAAACGGATATCGTGCTAAAGGAAGAAGGAGGTTAGTCTGGAAAAGAACGGTCTTATTTCTTCAGGAGCCCAAGAGACGATGAGCATGAACTAAGAGAACCAGCACACTACATGTAGGAGAACCATCAGTCATCCTGTCCTTATAGTCTGTTTATGAGCCCTAAAGTCCCATAGTATACCTACTGGTCCAGGATTTCTTCTTCATCAAGGCTATTAATGGAAAATTTGTCGTCCCTTACAGCCTCTACTCTTCTGAGAAATGTTTACATTAAAATAGCATAACATAGTCCTTTATTAGCCCCACAGTAAGGAAATAAATAAATTAAAGTTGCAAGTTAGTACACTGCTGTGAAGATATATGTGATTGTATTCTGCTATCAGTGAGGTCAAATAGTGATGGTGGACGGCCAGTTTTGGACACCTTAGTAGCGATAGACAGATGGTTGTCTGATTATTCAAGTTGATTTATTGCTGTTTTTAGAAAATCTGCATCAGCTGCTTTTTTTTAAACAACCATCCTGTTCTCATGACGCTTCCTTAATTGCAGTAACTGGTTCTATTCTACTGAGAAGACTTTGATGTTGAATGTCGTTTTTGGTAGGATTTTTAAAACGGTGCCTTATATCATGACATATTCTATATCTGAAGTATCACAGAATGATTTTTGCTATATTGCCCAGCTCTGTCTCAAAGGTTGTCTGAAGTCATGGCATTGGACATGGTGACCTTAGGCTCATGTGTGCCTCCAGCCATTCTATTGTTCAGTGCAGTGATTTCATCAAAGTAGTTGTGTTTCTTTACAAGCCAGAACAGAAATGTTTCTCATTCTTATGGACTGATGTGTGGACAGAGTAATGGATAACTCTCAGGGAAAAGTGTTGATGTTGTCTGAACTGACACACCAGATACATCAAAATTCGGAGCCTCCATCATCCCATCTGTCAGAACGTTCATCATGTTAATATCTTCAGACAACAAGTGCAGACAGAAAATGCTCAGGAAAAAAAGTTGACAAAAGAAGAGGATTGCTGGCAAACTTTCAGGATCCTACATCTGCTGTGAGTTTGATTTATCAAATACGACGTCAGGACTGCAAGAATTAATCAGAAACATGCATAATGGATGAAGTGCAGGTTCCTCAATGACAAAAGTGTTCTGTAATGTTCTATAATGTTCAAATGATCCACAAAGTCACTCTGACAGACTGTAAAAGTCTATAGGATATGACTTATAGTGTTTATTTAAAAAGTGCTCTATAATGTTCTATAATGTTGATATAAAGTGATGACAGAGCAGGCTCCCTCCTATCTGCACTCGCTCTTAAAAGCTTATGTTCCTGCCCGGTCGCTGCGCTCCTCCACTGAACGTCGCCTTGCTTTGCCTAACATTCACACACAGCAATCCAGACTGTTCTCCTCAGTAGTTCCCAGATGGTGGAACAAGCTGGCTACCACCACTAGAGCAGAGGTGTCCCTCATTGTGTTCAAGAAACTCCTAAAAACCGAGCTCTTCAAAGAGCACCTGCTCTAGTGATCCCAAATACTCCCATGAGTACTGATATGCACTCAGCACTCGATATTGAAATGTTAATACTTAGTACTAGTACAACTCTATTTTTTTTGCATTTGTACTTTCCCACTATTGTAAGTCGCTTTGGATAAAAGCGTCCGCTAAATGTAATGTAATGCAATGTAATGATATGATCCGCACAGTCATTCTGACAGACTGTAATACTCTACAGGAAGTATGACTTCTATTGTTTATGTAAAAAGTGCTCTATAATGTTCTGTAATGTTCATATGATCCACACAGTCACTCTGACAGACTGTAATACTCTACAGGAAGTGTAGTGGGCGATATGACTTCTATTGTTTATTTTTAAAGTGCTCTATAATGTTCTATAATGTTTATATAATCCACACAGTCACTCTGACAGACTGTAATACTGTACAGGAAGTGTAGGGGGCGATATGACTCCTATTGTTTATTTATAAAGTGCTTTATAATGCTCTATAATGTTCATATGATCCACACAGTCATTCTGACAGACTGTAATTCTCTACAGGAAGTGTAGGGGGCGATATAACTTCTATAGTTTATTTATAAAGTGCTCTATAATGTTCTATAATGTTGATATGATCCACACAGTCACTCTGACAGACTGTAATACTCTACTGGAAGTGTAGAGGCTAATGTCTTCTGTTGCAGAATGTTGGTTATTGAAAAGTGTGGGTTAGTTGATTAACATTGTAATAGGTATTAGCTTAATTGGTGTATTGATGAAATCCAGCCCTCATTTTTGTGTTTGTTCAGCTGTAACAGAACTAATCATGTCATTATAAGCCTTCATAAATGGACTGAGGGGTTAAATAGGGTCTAAATATTCTGTGCAGGGGGTTTCAGGGCTGATATTGAGAAGATTGTTGTTGCTGAAATAGTCTGGCTGGAGATAGAAGATTGTGCGCTGTGTTGTGATTGATTTTGGCAGCTTTTGTGCTTTCTAGCTCAGACTGATAATGGAGGACTTAAATTGCTGTTTTTAGCTAAAGAGAATAGACAAGAACTTTTCTCTCTTCATCTTTTTGAACTTCTGCATAACCATTTCCTATATGGTCTGATCATTATTTTACTCTTTAATATGCTGTATCTCATACTGGACCCTAAAACACATCAAATCAGATGTAAAACTATAAAACACAAACCTACCTGTTCATGTTTTTGACTTCATTTGTGCTCATCTCATGAATGAAGATGATGACCACTGAGCAAGTCTATGAGATGGCTAGAACTCAAAAGGAGTTACTGATGCACATGAAATCCCACAAGTTACGTTACTTCGGTCATGTGATGAGGCAGCACATGAGAGCATTGAAGGAAGTGTTATGACTGGACTTGTGGAGGGAGTCAGAAGACGTGGAAGACCAAGAATAACCTGGATGGATAACATCAAGACGTGGACTGGATTATCAGTTGCTAGCCTGTTACAAGCAACCAGAGACAGATGGCATTGGAGAGAAGTGACTCGTCTGTGCAGCCTACCATCGCGAAGCGATGACGGCGTGTGACATGACATGACCTGTTCATGTTAAACATCTAAAATCTCTCTCTTTCTCTTTTGGATTTTGGAGCTTTGCTGTGATGATTTGATTGCAATCAACTATAAGGTCAGAATGATCTAATTCCCAAAAATATTGAATTGAGCCTGAAAAATATTGAAAAACCTGCTTTTCAATTCTACATGGTACCATCAGGTTCAAGTTTAGTCCTATTCTATTGGTAGTACTTCTCTACAGGGACCAGAGAAGTCTGTGTTGTCAGGGGGTGCAAAAGATATGTCCACAAACTTTTGGACATATAGACTTTCCTGTTAACTTAAGCCCACATCTCTGTTGCCCTTCTACTGCCCTCTCCTAGGGCAAAACAGCTGGACACTGAGCAACAGAAGCCACTGATGCCCATGCACTGCTCCATCCATTAGCAACCTTGAGCAGTTATACTTCCTCTATATCCAAGAAGAACAGAACTAACCAAGCTAGTGCTGACCATCCAAAGAAAAATGAACGTTTTGAGTTGTTTGCATAATCCGAGCTCCACTGACATCATTTATGTTGTGTGAGAATTTTTTTGACGATGGGTCCAATAGAAATGCTCCATAATGAGCCTGAAATAAATCTCTTTACATTAACTTACCATTGAAAATGGAGATGGTTTTCATCCTCTCCTCTAAAGTTACTATTTTGGAGATGTTTGGATGGCAGTACTGGAGGTTACTGGTGTTAATTGGTGTACATAAGCTTCAATTAAGATACATTAGCCTGGAAATTACAGTATAAACCTGACTTAGCTTGTGTCTCAGAGATGCTCAGGCATGTCTTAAATGAGTGATTATATTTGGAATAAGAGGAGGTTAAACTGATTTCACTGACCTCTCGCTTTAACTCAGCGTTTTGCTGACTCTGGCGGTTCAGCATCCAACACAAAAACCTGTTCTCCAGCTTCCTGCAGTTACCACGGTAACACCGTCTCCCTGACCCTGCTAATGTGTCTCTATGGTGGTGTACTGAACCTCTATAATCATAACCCTCTCCAAGACACAGGTTGAGATGTGCTCAGTTGTTTCTCTTTTTCTTCCTTTGTCAAATTATCTGTCTATATCTCTTGTTTTCTCTTATCTTTCCTCTTCCTTCTATCTGTTATTCTGTCTCTTTCTCTCTCTTTCACTGTCTCAGTCTTTGTCTTTCCTTCTCTTCATCTCTTTCTCTGTCTATTTCTCTGACTTTTCTTTTTCTGTCTGTCTTCCTATATCTTTCTCCACTTTGTCTATTTTTGTACATCTCCTCTCTTCCTCACTGTCTTTCCTTCTCATTATCTTTCTGTTTCTCTCTTTCTCACTGTCTTTCTTTCTCATCATCTTCCTGTTTCTCTCTTTATAGCTATAGCTGTCCATCTTTCTATATTTCTCTCTGCCTTTCTTTTGTTCTCTATTTTTTGTTTTTCTGTCTCTGTCTCTTTCTTTCTTTTTCTTTATCCCTTTCTCTCTCTTTTTGGCTCTTGGTCTCTCTCTCCCTTTCTCTTCATGTCTTTCTCTGTTGCTTTCTTTCTCTTTCTCTCCCTCTTTGTCTTTCACTCTCTTTCTGTCCATTTGTCTATCTCTGTCTCTTTGTCTATCGTTTTCATTGTTTCTTGCTTTCTCTCTTTCTATTTCTATTGGTCTTTTTTATCTCTCTGTCTTTTCTCTTTCAGTCTTTTCGGATAGAAGCTTTCAGTACTTCTGTCGTTAAATTCAGGTTCAGGTTGAGATTCATTAGCACTGCACATTTCAGCTGATATTACAGGAGATGATTCAGTTGTTAATTATTTTGACTACTTGGCTCAAATGAATCAGTTTGTTCATGAGTCAGAGATCTAATGTAAAACATACCTGGAGGATGATGCAGAGCGACACACCTGCGGCAGGTCTGTTTAAACTGCATTACGAATCCAGCCTTTACTTGAGGGTCTGTAAACAGCTCTGGGGCTTGATTAGCTACAGGGCAGGCTGAGCAGCATGGCTTATTGTACATGATGTTAAGCCAGATTAAAGGGATAGTTCAGTGAAAATTAATATATGCAGTTTTACTCCATTTAATCCATCAGACATGTTGGCTTTTTTAGATTTACAGTAGTGCTGTCTGTGAGGCTAATGTCATTAATCAGTAATGAAAACGAATACCCTACCAATTAGCATGGTGCTACTGTAATTGCAGCCAAATACAGTTTGAGGAAATTGCAAATTAACCATGCTGTTAGCATGATGCTAATTGGTGTACATGCTAAGCTTTCATTACTTGTTAGCTACATTAGCCGTGTTGGAGTGTAAAACTGATAGAAGCAAACTTCAGATGCTAAACAATAGGACCGTATACTGTAAGAACCTGTTGATATGATATGAATCATGATACAGGAGTTCTGATATAATATATTGTGATATTTTGAATCAAATTTCAACAATATGTCCTTGCACCACTTCTTTCTGTTAGACTGAAAGAATCTAATGACTGAGGATAAATTACAGCACTGCCATCTAGTGGTTGGGGGTTTAAACACAACACAAAATGAACCGCCAGTCTTTATATGTATTTATTAAAAATTAATATTGTGGAAAATATTGATACACACAAGTATTGTGATACTATATCTTGCGATATCAATTCTGAAAAACATACACCCTTACCGAGCATGTCTAGTCTGACTACATTCAGTGTACTGTACATGTGTTGTGGGTGAAGCTGATTTTTCTCAGCATTAGGTCGGAGTCCACAGACCCTCTGATGTTATTGTAGATTTGCTGCAGCCCCGAGTGCTGTAATGGTGCATGCAGTTTAATGCACATCTGATCACAATTTAATTTCACTATGAATTGCTCTACAGCGTCAGCAGTACAGCATTATACTCTCTCTGTCCGTTTATCTCTTTCCTCTTTTAACTCCATCTTGTATATGTTGTACTTTAGACTGTGCTACTGGAGCTCTCTAATGCCTGGCAGTCAGTACTGAGCTAAAGCTTCTTCATTCCTCACATTCCGATTATAAACCTTCATCATCATGCCAGTGTGCACTTTGATGTAGTAAAAAAAGTTTCAGCATGAACTTTTGCAGTTAGTAGGCAGTCACTTGTACCATTTGTAGACTGTCCTTTAGCGTAGTTCGTAGATGATCCTTTGCGCAGTTAGTATTCGGTTCTGTGAGCAGTTAATATTTAGCCTTATTTGGTTTTCTTTCACTCTCACTCATTTTAATAAGTGTGTGTGTGTGTGTGTGAGAGAGAGAGGCCTTGATTATACAGCTGATTATACACACAGTTCCATACCAGATCCAGCTGTGCACTCCACACACACACACACACACACACACACACACATATATATGTCCTCTAAAATCTGCTTATGTATGTTTTTTTTCTTTCAGAATGGACAGAGCACAGCTGAGGATGGAGTCGCTCCAGGAGTCAAGGTTAGAGGAAATGAAACATGCACACACACACACACACTTTCCCCTGGTTACCATCTGTCCTTCTCCAGCTGTGTTGCATTGTTGTGATTTTTTGAGCTTTCCAGTAAAACTACATGGTAAACAGAGGTTCTTGAGTGGTTCTTATGGGCAGTTCTGAAAACCTATATGTGATTGAGATGTTATTTCAACATTCTTATCGTAAATCAATTTAAAAAAGTATGGTACTTTACATTAAGAGAGTAGACACACTATTGTCCAGCTTTTTGGTGTCCCCAACACCGTTTTATGTTATCAGTTAAAATGATATGATACTGAATTGAATAATAAACAGAAAAATAAGCATATTTACACAAGTTACCCTGTAGAGGATGTGTGACTGGGGGAGCACTAACTTTTCAGACAGACTCTGAAGTTGAGAGTACTGACTTTGAAGGAAAAGCATCTCCAACTTGTCCAAATACTAAAGAAGTATTTGAATCCTTTCATTAGTGAGCTAATGAGTGTTCAGTCTGCTGAGATGTTTCATCTGACTTTATGTGGAAAGTCAAAAATGCTAAAAAAAAAAATAAATGGCTGCGTCAATTAATGGGGTCAATGCACACTATGGCCAGCTTGGGACCATGCCAGTTCTAGATGAGCTCACTGCCATTATGGATAGAGCAGTCCAAGTGTGACTGTAGCATTATTGATGATCTGCAGACTAGCCTAAGACTAGTTAGTCAAGAAACACATCCTGTCAGTCATCTCTGAAACATTGTGGGCGGAGCTAACCAAGGATCAAAGAAGTGTTGCTATAGACCTCGTTGTTTAGGAGATATAGACCAAAATGTAAAATGTTGCTCTACTGTGCCACCAACAATCCAGTTTAGATGTGATTAAGTGATGAGGGAGAGAGACATGTTCTACAACTACCATCCAAATTTAGTATCTGGATGATGTATAGTTTTTGCTCTAAAACATGTTGTTCAGGTGAATAATATCAACTACAACAAAAACAACATTAGTAATACACTCTTAAAAACGAACATAAAATATTCTTAGTGTCCTTAGATGCCTAAATGGCTGCTGTAAGGGGTCTTGTTGTGACCCTGACCAAGAGTAAGCGGGTAAGATAATGGATAATAATAATCCTTAAGATAAATAGTAATCCTTATATGATAAAAATGAAGAGCAATTAAACATTTAAAGAAATATATCTCTTTTCTTCTTGCAGACTGTCCTGATGTTTTGATTTATTAGCTGCAGTTTTAGTGTTTTGCTGTGAAGTTCCTCCTTTCACTTCACTTTTATCTGAAGGTCACATCTGACCACAGTTATAGATGGAGTATCATTAGTTGTTAATACAGCCTCAGACTGACTTGGGATGAAGTCGGCTGGTACACCTGCTCTCAGATGGAGATAAGGCAGAGCTGTAATCAAGAATATGTGTGTATGTTGTGTGCCTCAGGGCTTCAGTCTGAGACCCTCACCATTCTGTTTTTGCTAGGGATGCACCGAGTACTTGGCAACTGAAGTTAGTCAGATGAAAATGTCAAAACGAATACTTTCAGCATTTGGCCATATAAGTGAAAAGGCCAAATAATTTATACTGAACAATGAGGTTTTTAATGACACTGTTACCTTTTTCTAGTTCTCAGCTGTAGAAAAGTTTGTTTGTTTGTTTGTTTGTTTGCTGCAGTAAAGTTAGGTTAATATTAGGCACTCATTTGATGTTCAGAATTGTGCTTTTCCTCACCAGTTAACAAAACACAGATTCACCAGCACAGTTACAGTTTGGTGGTGAAATGGAAGAAGACAACAAACTACAAATGCAGCATTTAGTAAACTACACTTGTCTTGAGGAAGCCAGAATACAGCCACTTAGCTTTTTGTTTCTGCTGCTTAGCTCTGGCAGCTGCAGTGTTAGGGACCGTCTCACAATTAGCAGAAGAAATGTGAACTGTTTCAATGTCTGTAACCAATGACACTCACATTAAACACACAAAACATCCATATGGCTTACATCATTCATTTTAGACATTTTCATGACTTTTTTCATGTTTTTTTAAAGTAAATATTAGTAATAATGTAACACATGCATCATCATACTTTTTATATATTGTAATTTTTCTAACATTTATTTCATATGCAAATATGAAAGAATAATCAATTAAACTCATGTAATTAAACCCAATGATGTCAAAACAACTTAGTAAAATACAGACATTCATTCCTGACTAACTACAAGACTTATTTTGGGAAATAGTTTAGTTACTAATTTTATAATGTTTTATATAAATGCAAAACCCTGTTCAGTATTGGGCCAAATGATTCATTTTGTTCGGTTTTGCTTTTGGCCAAATATTTTAATTTTGGTACATCCATTTTGTGTGTGTGTGTGTGTGTGTGTGTGTGTGTGTGTTTACCTACATGGTTTTAATT
>BRDA01009338.1:0-12500 GCA_036984385.1 Crenuchus spilurus | reverse complement strand
TGAATGTATTTTTACGATTGTTAACTGATATGAACACACGTGCTTGATAGAACGTACAATGTCTCATGTAATTTCACTCTGTGTGTATATATATACACACATTTCTCAGATGTGCTATTGCAGGGGGTACATCCCTTTTTCTTTTTTTATTGGCATAAAACTAAGGACAAATAGTCTAACTTATGTTTGTGAAGTTGTATTTATATTTTGTTTCTTTTCATGTACATCGTACAAGATTCACTGAAGTGTTGATTAAATGTTAGTTCTGGAGCCAATAAGCCAAATATTTGAAGCTTAGATCTAATAAAAGTGCATAACACACCACTGATACAGTTGTTTAAAAACGCAAAACTATGATTTTATGCAATTACTTGATTAAAAATCGACAGAATACTCGATTACAAAAATATTCAATAGTTGCAAATCTAGATGTAACCTTAGATGCAGTCGTATTGATTGACTATTTGTACTGTATATTATTGTCTGTTTATGTAAGTGGAGTTACCACTCTTTCTACATGAGTACTGTGGTAAGTGATGTAGGTCAGTATAGGACTGCCTTACTGATGTTCTTAAATGACTCTGGCAAAGTCAGTACACCGAGAGGGAGGAAGTGTGTGTGTGTGTGTGTGTGTGTGTGTGTGTGTGTGTGAGTGCAGAATACTTCGCTGAAGGGCGTGGGGTGAGACTGGGTAGCAACCATGTCCAACATCAATATAAACATATTAGCCGTGTTCTTGGAACAACACGCAGACTCTAAACATCACAAGAGGAACATTTTTCACTTTAGATCTGCACCTGAACCTGGTCCAGAGAGAAACTGGACCTCATGTTACACCTTAATATATATTACTGTTCTATTACTATGCTGTAAACTGTAGAGGTCTAAAATACAAAAGCAATAGTATGTTAGATGATTTTGATTCTCAAAAACACACTACAGATTTTATAATGAATTGCATACACGGTGCTTAATGTGTTGACTCTTGCAGTCCAAATGAAACTAGCAGTGTAAGGATGCACCACTGACAGTTTTCCTAAAATTGGATTTAAAATATTATAAAAACATACAAATATATTATACAGTGGTACATCATCAGATTTAAAGGTCAGGTCAGGTCAGAGTCAGGTGTTTTTCAATCAATGGGATGACAATCAGGTGTGAGTGGGCATCCTGTTTTATTTAAAGAACAGGGATCTATCAAAGTCTGTACTTCACAACACATGTTTGTTGAAGTGTATCATGGCACAAAGGAGATTCCTGAGGATCTCAGGTAAAAGAGTTGTTGATGCTCATCAGGCTGGAAAAGGTTATAAAAGCATCTCTAAAGGGTTTGAACTCCACCAATGCACAGTCAGACAGATTGTGTACAAATGGAGGAAATTCAAGACCACTGTTACCTCCTCAGGAGTGGTCGACCATCAAAGATCACTCCAAGAGCAAGGCGTGTAATAGTCAGCGAGGTCACAAAAGACCCTTTTTACAGCATTTGGCATGTATTGTGAAGTGCAGACTTTGATAGATCCCTGTTCTTTAAATAAAACAGGGTGCCCACTCACACCTGATTGTCATCTCATTGATTGAAAACACCTGACTCTAATTTCACCTTCAAATTAACTGCTAATCCTAGAGTTTCACTGACTTCTGTCTCTCACAAATATGTCATATTGGATTTTCCTCGAGTATAATATTTGTGTCTCATTTGTTTAACTGGGTTCTCTTTATCTACTTTTAGGACTTGTGTGAACATCTGATGAAGTTTTAGGTCATATTTATGTAGAAATACAGAAAATTCTAAAGGGTTCACAAACTTTCAAGCTTCACTGTATTTAAACACGCAGTAAACCTGGTCTGGGTCGAGTTCATTCCAAACATGATCATAATATTCTGATATGACTATTTGCTATTAATAACGTACTTAAGTAAGGAGCATGCTAAAATTGTGCTTTTTAGAGCTGGTTTTTAATTGTAAATGGGAAAATATTCCAAAAATGTACATGCATAAGTATACACCCACGCTACGCCGAACCCAAAAGCTCAGCCTGAAAAAGCAAAACTCTCCATCAGCTGGTTCTGAAACTAATTAACCTACTGACCTCTAACAGCGAGGCACAGCAACCGCAGAGCCACTCTGCTGACTAAAGGCAAACTCAAATAAACCAAATTATCAGACAAAGCAAAAAAGCCTGTTTGGAACATCGAGACTATGACACCAAACCAAACGGCAGAGCGATCCAGTCTTAAAGGCAGAGTGTGAACGGGAACCTTCAGAAATATGAGGCCGAGACAGACTGTTTATGTCCTGGTTACAGAAATGCTTCACCCAAAACTATATTTACATATTTTCCCACTTAGCTCAGACAAGGCAGGTTTGGAATCTAGCAAACACTAGAACTCAATGGTCACCAAGCAATTTTATCAAAATACATCAGCAAAACATTTCAGAAGCCAATCAATCCTCGTTTAGATGTTAATGAAGGTGTCACAGACTGATAGGACACAGGATGACTTACAGTGAGTGAGTCATACTGTGTCTTAAACCACATCCACTAGTCTGCGAGCCCTTCATTAACATCTGGATGAGCTTTGAGTGACTGCCGAGAAATTTTAGTGGTTTTTTGACAGAAACGACTGAGCTGATTGGGTTACTATTGAGCTCCTATGTTTGTTACAATCCACTACTCTGCAAGACCTTCGTTAACATCACAGATGAGGTTTTAGCTGGTTTGTAAAAGCTCTGGTGATGTACTTTGACAGAAATTATGAGATTACTACCGAGTTCTAATGTTTCAGCCTTACAGCTCAAATTCTAAACTAAATAAACAAAATTAGCATGTCTTCAAACATGTCTTGACTATTTGACTACATCAGAGATAGGTGGGAAAACATATACATTTTATTTTTAAGTGAAATCTTCTTTTACTGCACAGTTATATGCAAAAGTTTAGACAAAGGTTGCCAGGTCTCCAAAGTTCTCCAACCCAGCATGTGACAGAAAAAGGCCCTACACAAGCTGAAACTAGCCCAAGTGTCCAGTCACAGATGTTAGAAGAAGCTTTTAAGAATAGGTGTACAACTCTTAAATCAAATTTTCATCTTAGTTTTACATTTATTTATTTTTCTACTATATTTTATTTTGGTTTATTAATTTTTCTATTATTTTTATGATATTATTGTTATTTCTATTATTTATTGAAATGAGTGATTATAATATTTATTATGATTGTGTTTTATAATAATTATTATAATAAATACTCTTCACTACCGTTTCCTGCCAGTTTTAAGCATATGTTTTTAAGAGCTTTTGGCAGCCACGTTCAGTTTTTAATGTAGCCCAAAAACCCACACTGTGCCACCTCTGAAATTTTACACACAACTGCATTTTCAAAATAACTTAGTTTGGCAGAAAAAAATGCAAACCTGGCAACTCTGGTTTTAATTGAATTTCCAAGTGAAAATTAAAGTCCTTTACTTTCACAAACGTGTTGAAATCAATAAGCTAATAGCAATAGTTAGGATGAGGTCCCCAAACTTTTGCATACGACTATATTTCTGCAATTATTTCTATATTTTTTTTTTCTCCATATTTCTTCAACACGGGACAGATATCTGAGAATAACAAACAAAAGTTAGACATTGTACATGTTCAGCTGTGCTGTTTGCTTTATCTCTATTGTTAGCATTACTACACTACCTACAGCCATGATACAGAGATCACATGTACCCAGGGTCCAATGTTCCCCAGTTCTATACAGCTCATAATGAGAACCTGAGAAAGATGTTCCCTTAGAGTCTGGATTATTTGGGTTAATATTATGCAGAGGCATAATATTAACCCAAATAATCCAGACTCTTTCATATTCTCTACTGGACCAGATTTGACCAAAAACTCCACAACTTAAACAGCTTCTTTTACACACATTCAAAATAAAATTCAATATCCAGTGGCCTTTGTTGTGTTTACCTACCAGTTTTAACACATTTTCTATTACAAACAAACAAACTAGATCATATTTATGAAATATATTAACTTGAAATGAGTCCAGTTTGACCAGAACACGATAGGAGGGTTAGTGTGTGTTAACAGGATACTGAACTGATGACCAGAGGACACTGTAAACACAGGACAAAGAGAACATGAGCACTGGATGCCAAGGCCACTGTAAGCTTAAGACATTAGACACATTGGACACACAGGACACCAAGGACATCGGGAACACCAGAACCAACGGAATTTCCCCTCCACAATTAAACTAATCTGTGCTGTGAAACACACACACTAGTGAACAGACTCTAGTGAACACACACACACACACACACACACACTGGTGAACACACACACAGGTGAACACACACACACACACACACACACACACTGGTGAACACACACACACACACACACACACTGGTGAACACACACACACACACACACACACACACTGGTGAACACACACACACACACACTGGTGAACACACTCACACACACTGGTGAACACACTCACACACACTGGTGAACACACCAGGCTGTGAGAACATGTGCCCAAAGCGGTGGGCAGCATTATCCACAGCGCCTGGAGAGCAGTTCGTGGTTAGGTGCCTTCCTCAAGGGCACTTCAGTCATGACCTGTCTGGGGATCGAACCAGCGAACATCCAGTCACAGCCAGCCAGAACCCTAACCAACAGGGCACAGCTGCCCCAACACTGCCTCCCCGTTGTGGAATCGAGCGCAAGTCATCTGCGTGACGATGTCTCTGCGACAATATTGCAGAAATATTGTTCACTACACTAACGAGGACAACTAACAAACACCAGGAACCAAAAGACTGGACACACGTTACACTGGGAACATAGGGCACTGAGAACATAGGGCACCGGGAACATAGGGCACCAGAAACAAAAGACACTGACCAAAAGACCAAAACGGGATACATGACACATGAGACACTGGGAACATAGGGCCCTGCGAACATAGGGCACTAGGAACAAAGGGCAAAGGGAACATAGGGCACCGGGAACATGGGACACTGGACACACGGGATACCGGGAACATAGGGCACCCAGAACAAAGGGCACTGGAACATACTAGTGCATCTCCAAAAATGACAATATTGTGAAAAAGTTCATGTGTTCATAATCTCTAAATGATAAACGGTCATATTTTATATTTATTACACAAAGTTCATTTCAGGTCTCATTCAAATCTGAGATCCAGACTCTCAGATGATTCAAATATTTCCACGTATTTACTAAATGTATAAAATGTAACTTTCCTCCTCTTCTGGCTCACTTTCTCCAGCCTGAGAAGTCCTGCTCTGTGGAACACTGATAAGTGCTTTGGGTCAGATCACATGAGAAGCAGCCAAATGAAGCTGTGAAGTGAAGTGAGAGAGTTTAAAGTGAAAGGAAAAGGAAGAGCAGTAATATGACTCACTTCTTCTTCCACACACAGATGAACTATTTTCACGAGACACTGCAAACCCTCCACACACTGACAGTCAGGTGTGACAGTCAGCAGCTCCTCGTGTGGCAAACAAAAGCCCAGATGTGACTTAGCTCTGTCGGCCCACCAACAGGTGCCGTCTAACGGTCACCATCCAGAACCCTGACTTTAAACTCCTCGACCGACCATCCAGAACTTTTCAGTGCAGAGCTGCTTAAAATGAAGCAAATTGTGAGGTCAACACCAAGCCTGCACTTACAGAGCCATCTACGTTCCTCAAGATGCACTAACCTGCTCTACCTGATGGTTATCTTTAGGCTGTCTGGCTGGATCAGATGTGTTAGGCTAAGGCTGTGTTCAGACTGCAGGCAAATCAGATTTTATTTGAAAGACATCAGATCGGATTTGCCCGTCCAGTTTGTTGTGGTAATGAAGGTAATGACATGACTTCAGAGTTGCCAGGTTTGCATCTTTTAGACTTAGAGTAACTCTTAGAAACTCTTAGAGTAGTAACAGTATAGAAAAAGAGCTGAAGATGATTTATTGAAGAGTTACTAATAATACAAGATAATTTAATCATAATTACAGGATTTGAGGGGGGGCTGAAAGTATAGACAGAAGGGAAAGTATTATGTTTTAATTACTAAAAAAAACCTTAAATAATGCGGAAAATTATTATTATTTTTTTTATTAAAATAGGGTTTAAAAGTCAAAAACCTTAAACGTCTGCGATTAGACTCTAGATTAGATAAGATTTGGGCTGGACCTGGCAACCTGGGATGCTCTTCTTGGATCCCTGGACTTTTTTTCACTCTGAATTTGATGTGGTCATGGTTTGTCACGTTGTGAGTGAATGGCACTTTGAAATCCAATTTGAGCGTCCAGAGTGTGGGAACTGAGACGGATCAATGTCTCAATAACGTGTCATGTGACCTTGAGAATAAATTACAGCTCAACGACGACATCTCATGCTGTTCACAAGTCGACTTATTGTCTGCTGAGACATGGCATCCCACTCTTCTTGAAGGGTGGCCATCAGGTCATTGAGGTTCAGAAGTACAGAGTTACGAGCCTCTACACCAGTGATCCTCACAATTTTTTTCAAAAGAGCCATATTGACAGATCAAAGTCAAGGAGAGAGCCACAATATCAGCCCAAGTGACTCAAATAATGGAAAAAAATAAACAACCCACCTATGGACTAAACCTTTGCGCACTGAATATATTGCTCTAGCTAGCTTATAGAATCGCTGCTGCCATGTAGCCACCCTGCTGCAGGGTTGCCAGGTCCAACTAAAATATCTAGCCGAAAGTCAGTCTAAAACCCGCCCTTTAGAAGCTTAAACTAGCCCAGAATATGTCTGTCACACGTTTGAAGCGAATGGCAATACAACTGTGTACGAGTGTACAACTTAGTATTTTGTTTATAAGGGATTTATTATGATTATTGCTGTTTATCTTAAAGTCATTAATAATATGGTAACATGAGTGTTTTATTAGTTCTTTTATAAGTGTTAAACCGTGAACCTGGCAACAGCAGAGTCTCGTGCAGCCTGCTGTTGGAAAAGCTTGGAATGTAAAGCGCATTACAGTATATGTCTCTGTAACATGCTTTTAAAATACTTTGGCTGTGCTGGTGTACTTTCGTAACCGGTCACGAGAGCCACAAATAAAAGCACGGCGAGCCGCATGTGGCTCGGGAGCCGCGCAATGAGTATCCCTGCTCTACACAGTGACTCAGGTGATCCCAAAGATTTTCTATATTCAGGTCTGGAGAACATCTGAGGCACAATGATGGATTAATGATGTTATTAGAGTAGTCTGGGCTTGTCACTGTACCATTCACACAGTGTAGGCAGGTCTGTATTGACTAGACACACTAACACCACCACAACCAAAGGCTCATGGTGACATCAGTGACTGATGCACAGCATTTCCTTCACGTCTCCAACATTGTTGGAGGTCATCATTTCTGTGTGAATCGACTTTCATCAGTGAACAGCACTGAGACCCACTGGTCCCTCGTCCGGCGTAAATGCTCCCTGGCACATTTAAGACTATGCCGTGTTTAAGACTGTGTCTGGTGGTGTGGTCAGGTGGACACCAACCACACTGATGTAAATAGCTTTGAATGGTCTGAGGTGACACTGGGGCGCCTCTCACCTCCCTTAAATGTAAAAGCTGTGTGACATCATCATCTGGTTCTACAGAGCACTGTTCACAATGAAGCGTTCATCAGTGTGTGATGTGGCCAAAGGACGTCCACTTCTATGCCTTTCTGTGACTCTTCCAGTCTCTCTGTATCTGTTACAACCTGCTGATGACACTCTGCGACACTCTAAGCTCAGTGCTCACTTCTGTCTGAGAACATCCTGTCTGAAGCCTCACAGTGGTGAGGTACTGATGATCAGGTGTTAGGTGTGGTCTCAGTGTGATGATGTCAGAATGTGAACAGACTGATGTGGAGGAGTTTAAATACTAATTCTGACTGAAGCAGGATGTTTATTAGTTGATTCATGGATCAAACAGCTGTTGTGAACTTTCTTGTTAAGATCCTTGTTAGAGAAGCAATTTGTGCCAAAAGTACTGAAACACTGAACAGTTGGACATGTGCAGTCAAAAGTTTAGAGCAGGTCACATTAAGGTCAGCTGTAAAGGTTAGAGAGCATTTTTTCGGTTCATCCTGAAACACTTTTTGTGAGCAGTGTATATCAACCATTGAGTGTCCTGAGCTCTAAATATATGAATCAGCCATTAAAAAACCTTATCAGTCCATCACTAGAGTTAGTGGAGAAAGAGGAGGTGGGTCTACAACTCCAGTCCTCAGAAATGACCCACCAGACAAGTTTTAAACCTAAATAAGACCAAACTGAGAAGTTCCTTAGTATTTATTTATTTAATTCAGACACCTAACTACAACAGTCTACAGACTGCTCAGACACATGACCATGGAATCATATTTACACAGTTTTACACACTTTACACAGACATAGTCATCCAGCCAGGAGTTCATACTTTAGTTAGAACTGGAGCTGTGATGCTAACATCGCTAACAAACTCTAGAACTCAGTAGTCACCTAAAATAGCGCAATCGCATGTTTAAATGTTTTGACAGTAAACGTCTCTCAAAGCTCATCCTGATGTTAGTGAAGGTGTGACAGACTAGTGGGTGTGGTTTAAGACTTACTGTGAACTTTAAAGATGACAACAAAAACTAGCAGTGAAATTTTAAGCAAACTTATATCCTCCTTGTTCATTTTTTGTCCTCTGTGGGGGACATGATTCTGGAAATGAATCAAAAATCAAATACGCTACATTGTTATGTAGAGGACATCCTGGCCTTTCCAGTGTGTCCAGAAGTTTGGCCTTTTCAAAATGGCCACCATTTCAGTAAAAACACTTTATGGGAGCATTAGAGGTTAGTATATGAATTATATACATGTATCATGTCTCTAAAGCTTATAGCTTATAAGTATAAAACTTTCAGATAACTTTCAAAGACATTTTTTATTGATACACACAAATGTTTAAGTAGCTAACAGCAGACCTTTTTGATGTCCTCTGTGGTGGACAGTGAGAGTTACTTCATCTGTTAATTAGCTGAGGATCTGAGCAGTATTTAATTACTAATTTATTAGAAACGTGTTACACGGCTGTATGTTTACAAATTAACATATTAATCTGTTCCATCTCCTTTTACACCCGAGATTCATCTCTACTCTTCAGAGTTTGCTGCTACTTAACAAAGTCCAATGCTGTCCTGACTGGATGCTCTGGAGCAGCTCAGTCTACAACACACATATTCCTTAAAATCAGGAACTCATTTAAAGTCACAAATGATCTGGATGTGTCTGATGAAGACAAAAGAACGATGTCCTGCACTGATTTTGGTTGGAGGTCAAATCGGAAACAAAAGAGAACATCAACAACATCCTGCTGTCCACTATAAAGGACATAAATGATTTTTTTAATGTAATATATTATATATACTGTATATGTATCTCTGTAATGATTGAATAAAAAGTCAATTTTGAAAAAAATGAATAAAAATTGCTGTCAGGAACAGCAAAAGCACCCTTAAGCTGTTTAAATCAGTTCAATTCTCCATCTGTAAATAAAGAGGAAAAAGCTATTGTGCCTTTTGCCGTCCAGACTCCAAAGCCAATGCTCACAATCTGAGTGGGGACCATAATATTTTCTTACATCCCCTAAAAAAATTATATATATAATATATATATAGTAGATTTATATATATATATATAAGCCTCACAGCTCTAATGAAGAAACATCTGAACTCCAAACATGTTTTGACTGACCGACATCTGACGTGAGTGGAAAATTGTGTAAAATATTATAATTCCTTTGTCAAGTCCATGGAGAGCTAAAATAACCCAGCAGCATGGTCAACGACTTTTAGCAGGGAAATCACCAAGCTGGGCCAAAGTGGACACACCTAAAGCAGGTGTGGAAGTAAGCCTTGGGTTCCAGCGTGGTAGGATTCCCCACAAGGGCTGGGTCTCAATAACAGCTCAAACCCAACCCTCCAAGAAGACAGACACACCTCCAGATGGACAGCTGGTGACCCCTGGCCCATACTGGCTGTAGCACATACCTGATCTTGTAATTGGGCAGCGTGTGTTTCTTCTTGATGACCCTCTTGAGCTGGTTGACTATGATGGATGTGAGCTGGGGCAGCGGCCGTCCCTCAAACTGTGACTTGACTTCGAAGTCGATCAGTGGGTCCTCCAGGAAGGAGAAGGACCAGTGTGTGAAAGGCTGGCGGGTGAACTGCAGCCGCAGGCGCCCGGCCACCCGGGTCATCTTCACGAACAGGTAGGCAGACTTGCCAAAAACCAGGTCCACGTCGATGGCCAGGTGGAAGCCTCCATTGTACTCCAGGTCCACCTCGAAGCTGAGCTCCTCGGGTACACCCTCCTCGTTGACAGCCACGGGTTTCGCCAGCCGGGCTGTCTTGAAGACGGGCACAGAATTTCCCAAAGAAATCTCGCGGAGGCTGAGGCCTTCCAGGAGGCGTCCAGCTGTCTTGGTCTGGAGGAGCTCCTCGAACTCCACCCGGATCTTCTTGGTGACCCAGTGGCGGACCACCGGGGTGTCTCGCAGCTCCCGGAACAGGAATAAGAAGATGGCATTGAGGAAGCCGCAAGTCTCCACTCCGGGCTCACCCTGGGCATTGGATTGGGATGGCTGGGATTGGGACTGGGATTGGAGTGGCTGGGACTGGGACTGGGACTGTGATGGTGGCTGTTTTGGGACATTTCCCTCATGCTGCCTCGATGACACCGTGGTTTCTGGCTGGTTCTGGATCTGCTCGCTGGTCTGTGACTGCTGATGGTGCTGGAGATAGTCCTTGAGCGCTGGATCGGCAACGGTTCGGCCGTACTGCTCGGTTCTGCTCACAGGCTCCGGGCTTCTCCGGTACAACAGCACCAGCTGTAACAGTACGGTCAGCACAGCACCGGAGAGCGCGGATATCAGGATCACGTAGATCATATTGTCAGTGTGTTCAGATCAGCATGCTGCGCCGATTAAAGACAGAAAAACAAAAATAAAAGAGAAAAACTGGTTCCACCTGGCCGCTCACAAAGCTGCCATATCATCCGCCTCGGTCCTGGGCTGCGGAGGCGCTCTCTGATTGGACAGACGCGCCTCACGTCACGCTGCGTGATGACGACTGCAGACGCGGCGGAGACAGAACTGCGGCGTGTTTTATTTTACGCCTGTATTCGAACAACTCCCGCCCTTTCTGCGCTTGCATTGGATAATAGTTCCCAGTCTCCTGTGCGGTGATTGGCTAGTAGTTCGTGTTCATAAGCAGGCCGGGAACTTTTATTATGCTATTATATAAAATGTCAAATATATATAAAAAAATAATGTTTCATATAAAGAACATAAAGTTTACATATAACGTAAAAATAACTAATTATGTAGAAATATTAAATAACATCTGTTTTTATAAATTATTTATATAAAATACATTATTTTATATGTTAATAAATGGTGATAAATGTATATAAAATATGAAATAACATTATTTTAGTTACATAAATATTTACAGATTATTTAAGTCAAATAAATTGTGTTATGTTAAAAAAGTTGATCAAATCTAAATATATAAAAATGTTTTATTTATATGAAAAATAATGTGTAAAATATGTATTATGGTAGCTTTATTTTAATCATAGGCTTCAGCAAAGATATGAAAAAGATATTTTGTAAATTGTCTTAAAACACTGTATTAGCCTACAGTAAATGATGGATTACTGAGCAGGCTACTGGTTTCAGGTCAATAGACAGTCCACTGCAGCTGTACAAAATGAGAGGAAGAGCCACTCAGTAAATACAGATGACTAAACATAAAAGAAGAAGTATCATATATCGTCAGGCTTATAAATAGGAAAAAATGATTGGATCAGATTTACTGCCATAAAGCTATAAGTTCTTGTCTCCTTGCTTGATCTGCTGCCCTTGAGTCAACGAGAGCCAAAAGCTTTGTTTATATTGTCATTATAAATAGTGGACTTCAACGCCCTTGTATATTTAGCACTAAACAATGTGTCGGCATGACCTCAGAGACAACTGTAGCAACTCTGATTGTGGGAGGTCATTAATTACACAGTTTTATTGCTCTGAAACAATATAGTTGACTCATCATAGGCCAGTGTGTATAGTCACAGGACTACACTTAGCCTACAAATAATTACTTCTCTGTAGCAACATATGACATAAAACAAATGTAGTAAATATACTGTTTTTAATGACATGACCGTGTTATAATCAGATACCACAATTTTTCTACATAAAGTTTTAGTTGCATTTACGCCTGAAGTTACAGACAGTCCAGCAGTGTTACACAACACCACCATCTAGGGGTCAAAAGAAGTAAATGCTCATCAGCACTATGTAAAGTATATTATAATATACAGCATATATCATGGACGTAATTTGGGGGGGGACAGGGGGGACATGTCCCCTGCACTTTTTCAAAAGCCAGTTTTAGTCCCCTGCAGTTTTTACGGTTAAAAAACAATGTCACGCTATA
>BRDA01009336.1:1170-18238 GCA_036984385.1 Crenuchus spilurus | reverse complement strand
AAATTTTGAAACAACATATTTTTCCCTTAAAATGATACATTCTCTCAGGTTAAACTTTTGATCTGTGATTTGTGTTCTATTCTGAATAAAATATTGACATTTGCCATCTCCACATCATTGTATTCGGTTTTTATTCACAATTTGTTTAGTGTCCCAACTTTTTTTGGAATCCGGTTTGTAGTATAGCACATAATGGTGTTGTGCAGTATAGTACAGTATGGTATAGTGTAGCACAGAGTGGTGAATTAATACTATGTTTTTATTGTAGGTTCTGCTGAACTTTCAGTCCCTGTGTTGTCTGGAGGTTTATAAGAGGTCATGGCGTCATCCCTGCTGAACCTGGAGGAGGATCTGACCTGCAGTATCTGCCTGTGTCCATTCAACAATCCGGTGAGCCTGGCATGCGGCCACAGTTTCTGTCAGCAGTGTCTGGAGGCAGCGTGGGAGAGCATGGTGACAGTGAGTTGTCCACACTGCCGCAAGCTGTACGCAGTCAAACCAGAGCTGAAGCGGAACACTGTGCTGAGCGCTGTGCTGGACACCATCAAGTTTGCAAGCAACCTGATTGAGGAGCTGGACCCAAAGCCCAAGCCCGCACCCCAGCTCCAAACTGAACCCGCACCTGTGCTATGTGATACATGCATGCAAAACAAGGCAGAGAGTACGTGCATGACATGCGCTGCATCGTTCTGCATTGAGCACCTGCGGCCACATCGTGAGAACCCGGTGTATCGTGCGCACCGCCTTGTGGAGCCTCCACTCGCAGACCTGCACCGCCGCTTGTGTGCCGATCATGCCAAGCTTCTGGAGTTCTACTGCACGCAGCACGAGTGCTCTATCTGCAGCGGCTGCCTACAAGAGCATCACCGGGGCTGCACCTTCTTCACTCAGCAGGAGCAGCGAGACAAGAAGGAGGTACCTAATCAATAACCTGATCAATAGCACTAGTTTTTTAAAAATACATACAAATATGGTAAAACATAAAAATATATACATTTGAACTTTAAGCTAACAACATCCTAACTTGGCATCCAACATTCAGAAATATGTACAATTTAAGTTTTATTTTTTATAAAGTTTATTTATTTATTTATTTTTTTAATCAGTATTTACATTTAGCTTAATTAAAATTCACAAAACTAAAGCCTAATTTTAAACTGCATAAAATAATGTGATTGATACATTATAAAGTAATAATTATCTTAAATAAAATATAATAATCTGTATCTGACGTTTGTATACTCTGTGTGTTTAGTCTGAACTGAAGCAGAAGCTGGGCACTCTGGATGGTAAAATTGAGAAGAATCAACTGGTGTTTTCTCAGATGAAGGATCAGCAAGCCCAGCTGAAGGTCACTGTTCATTAGGGTGTACGAGAAATGAAGTGTGTGTGTATGTGTGTAGTAGAGAAATCACGTGATGAAGAAAAATCAACATTATCTACACATCAGGTCTACCTACAGCACAAAACATAACATGGCATGACATGTTATACATTGTCACGTGGAGTCCATATCACATGACATGACATAACATGGCAGTGCATAACATGACCATGTGACATCACACAACAAGACGTCACCACATTGGATGTAGGGCTGCCACAAACGGTTATTTTTATAGTCGACTAATCATCGATTATTTTTACGGTTAGTCGACTAATCAGATCATACGTTGATTGAATATAAAACATACAGCTTATCGCACTAGAATGCAGCTGCTATTTTATAACCGTCATTAGATTTCAGCTATATGCTAGCTAAAAATAAAAACAATTAAGATCATAGTTCATTAAACCTTTAATGAAATATGCAGCTTGTTGCAACAAACTATTATTTAACTGTTTAGTGTAAACGTAGCACTGAAACGTAACGTTAGAAAACATTAGCATTGCTATTCAAACACATGACTGTTATAAAGTTACAGAAAACACATGAATGTGTGCTAAGGCTGATGAATCAAATCATCATCGCTAATGTTAACTTTTACAGCTTTAAATATGAGTAAGCAGCAAGTTAACTCTCTGTTTACGCTAATTTTAGCAGCTAACTAGCAATTTAGCTTACCGAGATGACGGTCCCTCTTCATCATCATCACAGTCAGTCACAACAGGCTTCCTTTTCAGGTGCTCGTGCATCACAGTTGTGGAAGGCACGTTCTTCCTTGCAGATATTGCATTGCACACGTTTCTCTGTCATTTTTTTAAAATGGTCCCACTCTTTTGAGCTCCGTGAGCCTGTCTGTATATAACGTCCTGTGACGTCATCCACGGGCTACCCCAGTTACCACTACTGCGCATGTGCGTCAAGGACAGAAAGGCAGACGCAGCAGTTTGGAGAGAAAAAAGAAAGTAAAAAAAAAAACAAAAAAACGACGCATAGACTATTAAATTAGTTGTTGACTATTTTAATAGTCTACATAATCGTGACTAGTCGACTAATCATGGCAGCCCTAATTGGATGGTATCATATATAACATCACATGGTAAAATTACATGTCCTCACATGACATCACGACATAACATGACATGGCATTGTTTAGGATTGAATGTAAATAATTTATCTTGCTAGAGAGCATATTATTATTATTATTATTATTATTATTATTAAATCTATATCTGATCTTTAAGAGAGATAGCAGAGGTTTATATTTTAGAAGGAACAGAAGCAAATGTCACAGCTTATTCTATCTAATGAGGAGTAAGCTCTGTTATGATTGGGGCATCTCCTGTTGCATGCAGCTTGGGAGAAGCAGTTGTAGAGCCTGCTTCTAAAGCATGCAGGTGCCTTGCACTCACAAAATAATTACGCCGGATGTCATTGTCACCTGAAGCTGCAGACCCAAGTCGGACAAAAAAAATAGCCAGTATGCTCTGTACCAAGGCAGCCACTGATCGGTTTTCACAGCGCTAGGTGAAGCTGAACAAGCCTATTACATGACATGGCAACTCATGACTCCATATGACATCATATATGACCTCACATTACAACACGAGATATCACATGGCATGCCATCATATCACATCACAAGACAAGACCTCACATGGCAACACGAGGCATTACATCATACCATATGACATCATCATCAGTACATCTGCATTAAATATGTGACATCAGGACTTAAAATCACATCACTGAATCTGAAAATCAGTATCCTGCTGTATCATTATCACAGTATCACTGTCCAGGTGCTATAGTGGCTCAGCTCTACTGTTGGTTTTGATTTATATCTCTGTCCTCTGGTCAGACTAATGCTCTGGTTCCTCCTCAGGAGGCAGCTGCTGCCCGTAAGCGGGCTGTACAATTGGAGTATCAGCAGCTCAGAGATGCACTGCAGAGAGATGAGAAAGAGGCCCTGAACGCTGTGGATATAGACTTGGAGAGCGGCCTGTCCAAACTCGGATTGCTCATGAAGAAGTTCACCCACAATATTGAGAAGATGAGCGGAACCAGAGACGAAATCAGCAGCCTGTTGACTCAGTCCGAGTCTCTGGACTTCTTACAGGTGGGTCAGAGTTTGTGAGATGAGAATCGGACTATTATTTTAATAATGTTTAATAAATACTTCACACAGCCAATAATAATACTTCACTCTGTTCTTATTAAATGACCTTTTCATTTCTAAATTTGTACATAGATTATTGTTAATAATGTAAAACTACATACGGTATCATGATACAGGAGTTATGATACATCTAAAAAAGGATATTTTTTGTGAATTGTACATTTTATTTTATTTTAATGTCAGCACTAAGTGATCACATACCACAGCTCTCTTATTGTGCTGAGTGTTGACTCCTTAGACAATGCCTCTGATCAAACCCCCCACTGTTCCCTGTTATCTTCATAAGGTTGATTAAATCCCCCACTGTCTTAATTCCACATGGTCAGCCAAATGGCAATTCAAAGTCTACTGCCCCCTCTTGAGTTGGCCCTCCGGTTGTGAGGGGCTGCATTCTCTTCGCTGTCTCCTGACTATCTCTTCAACTGGTGCTGGGAAAAGATTCTCTTCCATTGATCCAGAAGCAGAAATATTTACAACAGAATTGATAGTATATCATGAAACCTAAGAAACAATACTCAAGTGTGCTGATACATTCATACAGCTCTAGTTAGTACAATGTAAGTGGATAGACCGAAGTGGTGAAACTTGTCCTTCGTTCTCTTGTAGGTCTCTGTGGAGTTGCCCTCTGAGGTGGGCTTTGACCCTTATGCACCTCGAATCACCCTGGACTCCAAGCAGATCATAGCGTACCACGCCTGCGTTGTGAATCTGAAGGAAATGGTGGTAAGGATTTTGAAGCAACCCGTGGAGAACAGGCTGTCCCTCATCAGACCAGGTATGAGTGTGTGGTGGTCCTTATTTCTCAGCACGTTTATGCATTTTACTGTAACATTGAGGTTTGAGTTGTCATATGTGTATGTATGCATCAGCAATACATAATAATAATAATAATAATAATAATTTATTATTATTATTATTATTATTATTTATTATTAATTACTCCAATCTGATGGGGTAATTGTCCTTATAATTAACCTTGTTCTGGTCTAATCAGAGGTGATGCAGTTGTGCTAAACTGCGTCCTTCTTCCTTTAGGTGCGGCTGAAGTTTCTCATATGATGCCCGCCCCTATGAGGGAGCCAGGTAAGTGCTACAGTAGCTCAGGATGGAATCTGCCCCATCACTATAGATCATAAAATAAAGTCTAAAACATTGTGTCGTACTATTAAAGTTTGACACAGTTCTGAAAAATAACAATGATTGGGGCTGCCGCAAATTATTATTTTTTTTGTAATCTTACCCCTGATTTTCTCCCACTGTATTTTTAGTGGCTAATTAACCTGCCCCTTTTATCAACTCTCCCAATCACTATCACTTGCAGTGTCGCTCACTCTCTTGTGGGGGGCAGATCAACACGGACCTCCTCTGAAACCGGTCACGTTAAGGCCCCTTTTTTCAAACTGCTGGCTATCACTGCTGGGCAGCTAGCGCACTCTGAGGACAGCGCAGATCCCCAGTTCTGATGAGTTGCCTGGCAGATGCCCGAGTCACTTGACATTGTTTATAGTGCCAGGGAGAGTGCGCCATATTGCCCACCTGAAGAGAGCACGGCCAATTCTGCTCTCTCAAGGCCATGGATGTCGATGGCAAGCAGCATGTTTGGGATTCAAACTTACAATCTTCAGATCATAGTGGCAACGCCTTAGTCCGCTGAGACACTTGGGGTCCCGGGGCTGCAGCTATTGATTATTTCTATGATTTGTTAAAATCAGTGAACAGGAACAGCAAAAGACTATGAATGCTGGTAGCCATTTAAAAATGACAGCAAAATGCTGAATTTTACTTCAGACAAGCAATTCTTCCATAGAAGCCACATCACCCCTACAGGTCTTACTGTGAACTACAGCCTGTTTACCTTTAAAGAACTACAGCTGCTGGTCATAAAATTAGAATGTCATGAAAAAGTTGATTGATTTCAGTATATTATATTCATTCATTACACACAGACGGATATATTTCAAATGTTTATATTATTTTATTTTGATGATTATAACTACAACTAATGAAAATCCCAATTTCAGTATTTCAGAAAATTAGAATATTACTTAAGACCAATGCAAAAAAAAAGATTTTTAGAAATGTTGACCAACTGAAAAGTATGAAGATGAAAGGTATGAGCATGTACAACACACATAAAGTATTTAGTTGGGGCTCCTTTGGCCTGGATTACCTCAGCGATGTGGTGTGGCATGGAGTGGATCAGTCTGTGGCACTGCTCAGGTGTTATGAGAGCCCAGGTTGCTCTGATAGTGGCCTTCAGGTCTTCTGAATTGTTGGGTCTGGTGGATCACATCTTCCTCTTCACTATACCTCATAGATGTTCTGTGTGGTTAAGGTCAGGAGAGTTTGCTGGCAGTTAAGAACAGGGATACCATGGTCCTTAAACCAGGCACTGGTAGCTTTGGCTCTGTGTGCAGGTGCCAAGTCCTGTTGGAAAATGAAATCTGCATCTCCATAAAGTCTGTCAGCAGCAGGAAGCATGAAGTGCTCTAAATCTTCCTGTTAGACGGCTGCATTGACCTTGAACATAACATGGACCTCTGTTATGTTCTTTGATGAAAGTAAAATTTGAATTTCATTTGGAAATCAAGGTCCCAGAGTCTGGAGGAAGAGAGGAGAGGCACAGAATCCACATTGCTGTCACCAGTGTAAAGTTTCCACACTCAGTGATGGTTTTTAGGTGCCATGTCATCTGCTGGTGTTGGTCCATTGTGGTCCATTGTCCATTCATCCTCTTCATCCATCCATCCATCCATTCATTTTTTAATCAGTTCATTATTCCTTCTGTCTATGCACCTATTCATCCCGGATTCCATTGTCCGTTCATCTCATCTTCCACTGTTCCATCTTTCCCTCAATGTGTACATCTATTCATCCACCAAATCCATTTCTTTTCATCCATCATTCATCAGCCTATCCATCTGTGAATTGATTCATCCATCATTCCGTCCCTCCCTTCATTCATAGACCCATTCATTATTCCTGTGCAGGTTTTAACCCAACTGAAATCCCCCAGCCCATCTATTCACCCCAGGCTAAAGGTGCAGCTGGAGGAGCAAAAAAGAAATCTCACCCACGTAAGACATTTTTCACTCTTTTCTTCACACTTTTATAGTCATTCCCAGGGCAATAAAAAATTTTTTAGATATAAAAAAAACTCCTGAACTGCTGAATTATTCCCTGTGTAATACCTCTTTTCCAAAGGAGAGAGAAAAGACAACAGAGGGGAGTGGAATGAGAACAAAGATCAGAGAGACCCCAGAGGAGACAGTAAGTGATTTACTTTCTGAGTGATTACAAATCGTACAAACAAAAATACAGTTATTATTTCAGAGAAAAAACAGACATGGGCCTCTCCTTTACAAGGATCCTTTAAGAGGATTATACTAAATGATGTACATGTGGCAGCAGTTGATTGGTTTATTCAGGAAAAAAAGTGGGCTAAAGAAGGCTGTAAAAAGAGCGAACAAACAATCTTTTGACCATTAGCCATTTACGTTAAGTCACTATTAATCAGTTCTTCTTGGAGATGAGAAGTCAAGCTGCCTCTAGACTGATGTAAACAGCAGTTCTGTACTGTTAACGTTGTACTGGATGGAGTAGAAGACTCCATATTAAAGAAACTGAAGTCATTCCAGCGTATGTGTGAGTGCCTCGATCAGCTTTGATTATGATGTGAATGGTGCTTAAGATGACTGTGAGTCAAAATGAAGTGTGTCAAACAAAAGGAAAAGTCTTTCATCATGAAACCACAAAGAATAAGACGATAGAAAGGGATTTTGCCCTTACACTGTGAAAGTCAGATTAAGAGCAAAGCTTAAGTCTTCGGTTTCATGTTTTGTTTATGAAAACTGGAGAACAAATAACTACAATTTCAGCTTGAAAAAAATCAACAGAATTATAATCACATTACCAGTCGTGAGATACAGAGATTTTTCAACAGGAGTTGACCAATAACATTTTTTCATGGCCGACACTGATACCGCTCATTTGTAATCATGAACACCAATAACTGTTCAGATACTCTCTGAATAATGTCCAGTCTAATTTATCTATACTTTTGTCCATAATACTGTTCTGCTAGTGTATGGTCTATATTTACATATGTATAGTCTATATTTATAGCTATATTTTATATTTATGTATATTTAACTACTGCTCTGGGTAAACTGGGACCTTGGGAGCATAATTTCCTTCCACCTCATGTACAACATGATATAAATGACAAAGTTTCCTTGAATCCTTGAGCTGATGCTTTTACCATAAATCTGATGTATGTAGTGTGACGATGTACAAGGACTCTTAACCACAGCTTACACAAAATAAACTGAGTTTAATATTAGAACTTAATAAAGATAAAGAGCTTCTGCCCAGCAGGCCACCAACATCTATAGATGTTTATTTTGGTTGAATGTTGGCCATGACGTCATATGACAAAAATGTAATGTCAAATAATGTCCTGTGCCTGCAGGGTGGTCAATCCTAAAATTGTAGCTTTGATTCATCATGACACTAACAGGACCACCTCAGTGACACTGATGTGGTGGTGGTGTGTTAGTGTGTGAGCTGCTGCAGATGTTAAACACTGTGTCTACTCACTGTTCACTCTATTAGACACACCTACCTCGTAGATGTAAAGTCAGAGACAGAAGCTCAGCACAGTGTGTGTTGGTCCTCTAGTCCTTCACTGGTCACACTGGTGGCTGGTTGGTCACTATTTTCACTCCAGCAGTGACACTGAAGTGTTTAAAAACATCAACAGCTCTGACACACACACTAACACACCACCACCACATCAGCATCACTGAGAATGATCCACCAGCTCTGTGGGGGTCCTGACCATTGAAGAACAATGAGACATATTAAGCAAACATTTAGCTCTGATTTGATCAGATTCCAAATGTACACAGAAAATGTTTTTCTTTTCCTAGAAAACAAGAAGTTTCCTAACAGAGGGATGAACTCTCAGTTCTCCAAAAGCATGGACGGTCTAAGTAAAGTCACTGATACTCTTTCTCTGGGTAGGTCAGCTTCTTCAGACCAGTCACATCTCTGCTGTAATCTTCACTTTAATGTGCTCAACACCACAGAAACAACACTGCGTGTGTTTACATGCAGCACATAGACCAGTGATCTCATCAGATTTAGTGTATAATCTGTTCATGGTGTTTACATGCACTTGGGTTATCAGATAATGTTAAACTCCAAAATCGTGTACATGAGTCACAGTAATCAGATTTCTGATTTACATCCTAGCAGTCTGCCACAGAAGAAGGCTATAGATGTGAAATCCAGCTCCGCCTACCAAATTTCTAGGCCTTAATACAATCTAATCAGTGCATGCTGTTTACATATCCACTTGAGTACTCTGAGAACTGCAGAAACTGGATGATGACTGGATTATTAAGTGCATATAAACACACATGGCAACACTGCTCTGCAGAATCATATCTCATACCTTTTTCTTCCCAGCTCCAGTTGATATGAGTTCAGCTATTAAAAGAAGTGATCTCCTGCGCTGTAAGTGTTGCTCAGAGTTATTTTTCCACATTCCTAATCAATATATGGACTCATTCATTCTGAAATCGAGAGTATTAATAAGGCTTTATCCTACGTTTGTTGAATTCATTGTTAGTGAGGTATGAGGATCACCACCCCAGTGCAGCTCAATGCTGGGTTGCATTATACAGCTCTAGCCCAAGACTGGCATTAGACATGGTGGCAAGGGGTTGATTTGAACTCCTCACCTTTTTCACTCCTATTTCATGTGTGATGGTACAGTAACATGAGATCATTTGGAGTATCCTAGTCTTCAGAGGAAGCTGGATTGTAAACCTTTGGAATGTTTTGGAGCAAAGAGTAATGAGAGACAATAGCTTTCCCTATAATATTCTTGATCTTGGGAGAAATTGTGGAAGAGCAGGCTGTCTGGATACTTTTGGAACTAGTTTTGAAGCTGTGTGTTAACTCGGTATGTCTCTCTTAATCCAGTTGGCTCTGTCCTCACATTTGACCAGAGGACGGCTCACAAACGAGTCATCCTTTCAGAAAACAACACCAAAGCAACCGTGTCAGATGAGCCCTGTGGGTATCCAGACATACCTCTTCGATTCACCGTGTGCTCTCAGGTGCTCTGCTCCAAGGGCTTCTCTCAGGGTCGACACTACTGGGAGGTCAAGATGAGCAGCAACAACTTCTGTGGCATCGGCCTGGCCTACGGCAGCATCGACCGCAAAGGTCCGTCCAGCCGCTTGGGCCGAAATGCGCAGTCCTGGTGTGTCGAGTGGTTCAACGTCAAGCTGTCCGCCTGGCACAACAGCAGCGAGACGGTGCTGGTCAACCCAAACCCGAGTCGGGTTGGTATTCTGCTCGACTGCGATGGAGGATCGGCCACGTTTTATAACATCACTGACCGCGCTTATCCCTTCCACACATTTGTTTTCCCCTTCTCTGGGCCTGTTTACCCTGCTTTCTGGATCTTCTCTGTAGGATCCTCCATTAGCCTGTGTAAGCTCATTAATTAGAAGCTCTTTGTCTTGCTCATATGATCATGATGGATCGATTATATAATCACTGCTGTCATGAGAAAACCTGTTGGAGCAGCCAGTTTTTTATATATATTCAGTTATATCTGAATGTTTTTAGTGAATCCATATCATTCCACTGATCTCTGGTTGCAAAGTAACAGTAATAGCCATTTAAGGGGGTGTGGCCCTAGCATCATGCATCATCCTTACAACTGACCAATCAATATCGAGACCATCTTACCACCCAAAAGGCCAAAATTTCTGTTTTTTTTATGATTTACTTGTTATATTTCAAAAAAGTTTGTCGATCACCTCAGTGTCAGTCAAAAGTGCTAGTCCCGTCTCTAAACAGTTCACAAGATGCAACAAGCTTCACGTTTAAAAAGGTGTTGTGTGAGCGCCCCTTTAAGGCCTTTTGTGATGACAAATTAATCCAAACACGAGGATAGCACATTGCTTCATGCACACTAAAAACTTTTCACGATTAACCGTGTGAATAAATTGAGTTTGGTCTGTAATGGCAAAATTAAAACCATTTGATGTAAATAATGTTAACAGTGTCGCATCAAAATAGAATATTGTGGAAAATAATTTAGTTTAAATTATTTCAAAAAGGAAAACTGTCATTTAATATTTACACACAAAGTGACATTTCAAGTCTTTCTTTTTTGTTTTAATGTTGATCAGTATGACTGAGCTCATCAATATCAGAAATCCAGAATAATCTGTGTATCATTTGTTCAGTCAGAATCTCACATTGTTAGAATATTTCAACATTAAAAAGGTTTGAAATGTCATGTAAATGAATAAAATATGACAGTTTATCTTTTTGAATTAAATTGTGAACACAAATTTTCACCATATTCTCATTTTTGGAGATGTGTTCAAAAGCAACCCAACACTCTCCTGGTGTGTTATAATAAACAAAAAAACAACTCTCTTGTTGTTAAACACTAAAAATGATAAACGTCAGACTGAAAGCTTTCCTCATCCTTTTAGCTGTGAGAGCTAAAGAAATGATTTGACACTTTAAACATTTGGTATTAAAATAAACCCAGCACATTGGGGGACACTGCTTATGCCCTTTTGACTGTGAAGATGTTTTTGCAGAAACAAACAAACTGTTCTGTTAAAATCTCTTCTCAATTTTTGACATTTTTTGCATCATTTAAAAATGTCAACCAGTCTTCACATTGTGTGAAGTTAACATTTTGGAGATACAAGGGTTCGAGATGATTTCTTATGAAGTCAGAGCAGCATCAACTGTTGAATGAGATCAGTGACTAATATAACCATCTGTATATATTTCTCGCTCTAATGGGCTTAAAGGTAATTTTTTGTTGATTCTGATAAGAGTCTATGTAAATGTGGGTGCAGTCCAAAATCGTATTAAGAATCTAATGGGTTTGAAGGTGGTGGCTGCTGTTTTATGGTGTACGTTAGTAATGTCGTACTTTTGTAATCGGGTAAATATAATACTCTGAGTCTACATGAGTCCGTAATCAGATTTGTTTTGAATCGTTCAACTACACTTTGGTAATCGGTTCTGTTGGTGCTGGTGTTAAACGCTTTGGGACAGCATTCTGTGCACATTCTCAGACTGAGAAAACTGATAGAAATCAGAATATGACTGCACATGCACTGAAAAACGTACTTCTCAGCTCAGATTCCGGCTGTTTATCACTATGACCACTTTATCAGATGACTTCTGAACTCTGGTTATGATCAAGTGGCATATAAACACAGTAGCAGTTCAAGATGAGCATGTATTGCTGTATGGCAAGTGGACAGAGGGTGCAAAATAAACATTTAATTAGAAAGTAAATGTTCTTGTGGTACAGGTTAGTCTGGTCACAGACGGACTCTTTCTGAATAAGACGTGGGCCTGAACTGGCTGTTTTATTACTTTATCAGCTGACTGCCTGCTGTTTCGTGCTGAAGAACAGCTGCTGTTTATGTGGAGTGTTGATTTTAGGAGCTCCACTTTGTGCAGGTTTTATTGCCAGTAAGCAAATATGGGCAAAGTCCACAACCACAGTGCTCTAACGAGAGGAAAGGTCAGTAGAAGTGGCTCCTGACCAGATTTCTAAGTGTGTTATGCTAGCTATAACTAGTCATGACTGAGGAACGTCAGTGTAGACATGCAGATGATGTACTTCCTTTGTTTGGTAGTGATGCACTGGTCTGATATCGTGTATTGGTATCACTGAAAAACACTGGATTGCATTATCAAAGGGAAAGAGAATCAGATTCTGTGTTAAATAGCAGTTGTGATGACTGGTGGAGGAGTTCTGCAAACCAGGGGCCACTGCTCCTCCAAATTGAGAGAAGCCAGTTGTGGTGGTTCGAGCATCTCATAAGGATGCCCCCTGGTCGGCTCCCTCTTGGTGCATCCCACTGAGCGGAGACATAGAGGCAGGCCCAGGACCCGCTGGAGATATTATACCTCACAGTTGGCTTGGGAACAGCTGGGGATGTTTGAGACACCCTTCTTTGCCTGGTGCTACTGGGACCCTCAATGGGAAAAGCAGTGTAAAGATGATGATGGTATCAGACAATGGAAAGTAGTATCGTGCCATCTCTACTGTTGGGGCATATATACGTGCTCTGAGAACAAACGACTGGCTTAAAGGTGATATTAAGGTTAAAATTATGTACAGGCATGTCTCCACTTGAAGTGTTCTTTCCTTGTTTTGGAGGCAGTGGATCACACCAGTGAACAGTTCCCTAAAGCAGGATGGCCCAGTTTAGCCTGGTAACTTAAACTCAAAGTGGATGAGAAGAGAGTAGCAGGACAATCCTGTTGGACAATCCTCATTGTTGGGCTTAAGCTATCTGGCTAACTTAGAAATCCTGCTTTGTGGAAGGAGTGATCATGGAGATCAAAGGAAGGGACAGTAAACTTCTCTGCGCCATCTTGTGGGAGGAAAACGTTGCATTTTTATATATTTGGCCACAATTTGGCTGAATATATGAAAGTTAATACATTATGTAATAAAATGTAATGTATAATAAACAGATGGTCAGTAGAAGAGGTCAGGGGCCACTGATGAGAGGATGAATACTGTGAATATGGTTCCCAGTGCTCGAGTCCAGGTTTGCTTTGACTTCACCACATCAGACTGGGCTGATAATTCCATTTAGGACAGCGACTGATGTGCTAAACTGTGAAGAGTACAAATACGCCTTTTTTTACATTGATCTTGAACCAGTGCCACTTCTACAAATCATAACCTCAAATACTTTGAGAGAAACTGGACATCTGGTGTCAGATCATTAAAAGGGAGCTTTGTCTACTGGTACAGTTTGGAAGCAGAACTCTGAGCTTGTTGACAAACATTTGATCTGGTTCTTGTATATATGTAAGGGATGCACAATATATCGGTGGCCACTATATTATCTCACATAAATGGACAAACTAAATTATCGGTCCATTGAGCTTATGGGACTACCCGATGATAATGTGTACTATTTTTGCTTGTGTGGTGGGGAATTTTCCTTCTAGACCCCACTGTGACTGTGCAGGCGAATTTATGACATGAAATAGGCATCTGAAACACACATGCACATCGTCCATGGTCTAAAGTGACTCAACTTGTCCAGTAATGAAGTTGCTTCATAGAGGCAGCCGTAACCTGGTGGTTAGGAATCTGGTCTTGTGACCAGAAGGTTGCCAGTTTTTTCCCCGAGCAAGGCACCTAACCCCCACCTTTAAGTCTCTCTGGATAAGAGCGTCTGCTAAATACCTCACATGTAAATGTAAGTAGTAGCTCTGATGTAGCGTCCTGTTTCTGAGAGACAGAGTTCACTCAACCCAGGAAAATAGTGCATTAGATCAGCTTCTGTGTCACACTTGAGCACCACCTTTTTGAATATTTTACCTCACATGGTTAAATGAACCCAAAATGCCACAATAACATTAATATAGTAATGTTTACTTTCAGAAAGTACAAACAGCTTAAATTTAGAATTGGGACAAAATTCCTCAGCATGTAGTCTAGTTCACAGCGAAAGGCATTGGTAAAGCCATAGCTATTACTTATTGTATCATACCTGAAATGTCATATCGGTGCATCTCTAATATATTTGATACTAAACCAGTGGTGTAAAAAGTTCAGAGAAACTTTGTTACAGTCTTACCAACATTAAGCTCCACTTATGTTTATGTGGCTTTATGTGCAGTCTTGTGCCCTGCTATTATTCCAATGCTGGTCTTTGTTATTAAGCTTATACAGAATATTGTCTTTTCCGCATTCTGTGCATTAAAAAAAAAGATTTCTGACTAAATCTTCGTTTTGTGGTTTAATCATTTGTAGTTTATAATAATCACACAGCCAGACAACAGAAGTGTAGGAAAAATATTTATTATGGGTTCAAAATTTCAGTATCTTTAGCTTTACATTCACTTGGACAGAATTATCCTCAGTCATATCCAACACAGTAAGCATTTACCAAACAAAACAACAACCGAATCGAGCTTACGTTGAGTTCAGGAGTAATTTAAGGGTCATATGAGTCTGATATTTCAATATTTCTCACCTACATCACAAACAAAACCATCTATTAAGAGAAAGGTATGATCTTGGTTTTGGGTGAATTTGACCAGAAAATCAATCAATTTTGCATCTTTAATTTAAAACTGGAGCTGAGAGGCTAAAACTAACACCAGAGTTTAATAATCACCTAAACAGCCCAGAGGTCTCTGCAAAAATATCACCAGAACTTCTCCAAAGCCACTTAAAGCTCATCCAGATGTTAATGAAGGTGTCAGACTAGTAGATGTGATTTAGGACACTATGATTTACTGTGCACTATAAACACAAATAAAAACTTGTGTAGCTGAATGCTGTGTTGGCCATCTTGGAGCAGGAAATGCTGTTCAAGAATCAGATTTAGTGAAGTCACACTTTGTCCTAAACCACATCCTGTCTGTGACACCTTTAGCAACATCTGGATGAGCTTTAAGAGCCATTTTGGTGACCTATTTACAGAAATGACTGGACTACTTAGGTGACTATTGAGTTCTAGTGTTCCATTAAGTTCTAAAGAAGCAACATTTGGACTCCAAACATGTCTTAGCTGACTACTACTGAAGTGAATGTGAACTGTTCTTTTAAAGATAATTTAACCTTTTATATTTGTATAACAGAACATTCTGAAACACCTCTTTTAATGTAATAAATACTCATCTGAACAGCAGAAATTATTCATTTGCATGTTGTACAGCAGTCAGATTCTGTAGGAGTTACTACATGGTTCTGTTTCTATAATAAACATTAACTTTATGAATGGAACTAAATGTCACAGCTTTCAAACAATCATTTTTACAGTTTCCACATCAACTGAACATGTTCAATGACAAGAAAGCACTTTCCCCAACAAATGATTCAAACAAAGCACTTTCCCCAACAAATGATTCAAAACAGCAGGTTATATTAACCGCATTAATATCATCATATTCATTCATTCAACTTTAAGGTCCCAGCCCAGCAGACACATAACTTTGCCTCAATGTTGTAAGAACACAGACAACATAGTCACAACATAATCATGTTTGATTTGATTGAACAATGACCCATGTAAAAATGGAATATGTCATCTCATGCATGTTAGTGCACCCCTGGTAAAAAGAAAAAAAAGTAATTCATTTCAAAAATATTTCTTTTGTGATGTTAACACAATGGAAAAAAATTAACGTACAATATTTGAATGTGTCAGCAGTTACAGCACCTGCACAACATAACCTACAAACCTACAGAAGCTAAGCAGGTCTTGGTTTAGCCAGAACTTGGATGGGAGACCTGATGGAAGTGGTGTTGGTAGAAAACAGAAGGCAATCATCCTGGAACCCAATACCCCAATGCAGTGACAGGGACACTGTCCTGTATAAATGTGGCCCACTTTTAGATGAGACCTTGATGTCCTGCCCACTCCTAATCATCTCCATCTTCATAAACTGGTTCAGTCTCTTCTCACCTCTCTGTCTAATATCTAATGTGTTCTGAGTGTTCTGGTGCGGACCGGTTGCAGGTGGATGCTGAACCTTGGTGCTGGTTGAGGAGACTCTCTAATGTCTGTCCTAAATATCAGAGAGCTTTGAGTGTGGGGAACAGAGCTGCAGAAATGACTTTAAATAATTCAAAATGTTAGAAAATGGGTTCACTTATTTATACTTAGCATAAATAAATATATGGGGTTTAATAGTAGAGGGGCCACAAACTTTTGCACAACACTGTATTGTATTTTATATATATATATATATATATATATATATATATACATATATACATACATACATACATACATACACACACACACACACACACACACACACACACACACAGTGAGGTTTAATAAGTATTTGAACGCCCTGCGAATTTGCAAATTCTCCCACTTAGAAATCATGGAGGGGTCTGAAATTTTCATCTTAGGTGCATGTCCACTGTGAGAGTGTCAGGCTAGGCCCCGGAGGAAAAAGATGAGCGCAGGTAAAGATAGACAATATTTATTAGAGACGAATGTGCAAACATACAATGGACCAAAACAGAAGCTGACATGAAAGGCCGAACACAGAATACCCCAAGCAGGCTAAACACAGGGAGGCTAGTCAGCGAAGCTAACACAGGGAGGCTAGTCAGCGAAGCTAACACAGGGAGGCTAGTCAGCGAAGCTAACACAGGGAGGCTAGTCAGCGAAGCTAACACAGGGTGGCTAGTCAGCGAAGCTAACACAGGGTGGCTAGTACGAGAAGTTAAACCCAAGGAAGCTAAGCCAGGAAGGCTAGACAAGGAAGCTAAGCCAGGAAGGCTAGACAAGGAAGCTAAGCCAGGAAGGCTAGACAGAGAAGCTGAAAGGTGGTGGGGCTGCGTGCAGAGTGCAGGAGCACTAAACAGGGATACATAACTAGAACAAAATAGAAAACATACACGAAAATACAAGGACTAAGATGACAAAACTGAAAACAGACTAGACTCTGGA
>BRDA01009335.1:52092-79306 GCA_036984385.1 Crenuchus spilurus | reverse complement strand
TTACTCATGTGAATGTGAAGTGATTAATGGGGGAGACGGAGAGAGATGGAGAGTGATGGAAGTGGTCAAGCTGAAGTATTCGGTGACCACAGAGCTGGTCAGACAGGAGAAGTTAAAGAAAACACCCACATATGACTGCTAAAGCTTTTAACAACACTGAGCAGTTACAGTCTCACAAGGTCTCTGTTTCTGTCTCTCTGTCCCTCTCTCTCTCCCTCTCCTTCTCTCTCTCTCTCTCTCTCTCTCTCTCTCTCTCTCTCTCTCTCTCTCTCTCTCTCTCTCTCTCTCTCTGTCTATCTCTCTCTCTCTCTCTGTCTATCTCTCCCTCTCTCTCTCTGGCAGGTCTATAAAGAGTCTCACACTCCTCCTCTGAGCTCTGTCAGAGTCCTCAGTCCTGTTTTTATGCTTGGTGTGATGTCACTCATGTGGGGGTAAATGGCTAATTCCCTTTAAATGATGTCACTAAGAGCAGAACCTCAGCACTGTCTCCCAACTGCAGCTATTGGATTCTTTTCAGGAGAAAAGTTCTGAACAAAAGTGTACCGTAAAGTTTGTGTTCAGTGTCTGAGCTCAGAGATGTGAACTCTACTTCTGGTGAACATAAGACAGTAAAGGTTTAAGCTGTTAGTGAATGTAACTCTGTATTCTAGTGACTGATGACAAAGTCATCTCTGGTCCATGTGGTTCTATCAGAGAGATGAATGATGGTTCTTGACGCAGTGCTGTCTGAGGCATCAGAGATCACTGGTGTTCAGTGTAGACTTGTGTTCTTTAATCACGGAAATTCCTCCAGATTCCTTCAGTTGTTTAGTGATATTATGACTGTAGAGGAGAAACATCTTTAAACATTTAATATTTAAACATTTTAATTATTTTCCTACATTTGTTGACAAACTGTACCTCATTGTTACTCCTCAGAGACTGTTGTGGATGTTGTGTTTGTACCAAATCACGATTTAAATTACATTATTATTTCGTTTTGGCTTCATTACTAGCCCTAAATCCCCATCCTAACATTTACTGGAATGTGTTTTAGGCCTGAAATGCTGGAATTGATGTTTATAGTAATCACTGTTTTCCATTTTCAGCACTGTCCCAACTTTTATTATACGAGGTCGTATATGTGTGTTTGTTTAGCTCTTTGCGGGGCACAAATAACACAATAATGGGCACTTGGTGGGCATTTTTGTGTTGTGCGGACATTTGGCTGCTTCAGGTACAAAATTATTCAAGGATTAATCTGTGTGTATGTGTGTGTGTGTGTGTGTGTGTGTGTGTGTGTGTGTGTGTGTGTGTGTTTGAGTGAGAGAAAGAGGGAAAGAAAGAGCGATTTTTCCTTCTTCCCCACCTGGACTGTTAACGACACTGTGGATCTTATCTCATGAAAACAACCGACCCATGCAGACTGGATCACTGCCCACAAGGGGCTTCTCTCCTTATGTCTCTCTCTCTCTGTCTCACTCACTCGCTCACTCACACACACACTCTCTCTCTCACTCACTCACACTCTCTCTGTCTCTGTCTCACTCTCTCTTTCTTTCTGTTAATGTAATAAAGGCTGTATGAATGCTCTCTTCCACAATGATATCTATACACTGACCTCACTGTTACAGAATGTACCAAAATACAGCAGCTCAGTGTGCAGAGTCAGTATTGTGTGTGTGTGTGTGTGTGTGTGTGTGCGCGTGTGTGCGCGCGTGTGTGTGTGCGCGCGCGCGTGTATGTGTGTGTGTGTGTGTGTGTGTGTGTCTCTACTAACAGTGGGCGTTTCCCTGATAAACACCAGCTGTACTGACCATGATATGTCATGCTGTTACATGAGTTAATCTGGTGTGTGTGTGTGCGCTTGTGTGTGTGCGCGTGTGTGTGTGTGTCATTGCTGAGTATATTTGTGAAGTTAGCACTGATGATTTCTCTCCTTCCTGCTGATGTAAATTGCGAGACTGCAGTCAGTAGAACTACGTTCTCCGCTCCATCCAGATGTTTTGGGATGAGGTGGTGGTGGTGAACATCTCATCTCACTAACACGCTTGTGGCTGAATGCAGTCAGATCCTCACAGCAATGCTCCAACATCTTTAGTATTGACAGAATAACCTCATTTTAATACCCTGTGAATGAGCAGGTGCCCCAACACTTTTGTGTAGGATTGTATCTTGATTGATTTTTGATGGTCCCAGTCAAACAAATCTCACGTTAAATATTTGTGAATCAGATTCACCACATTTGGAGGTGGATTGAAATGCAGTTACAGTCAGATTTGTTTAGATGTGTCTCAATCTGGATGCTGTGGAATGCAGACCATATCAGTACCAGATCAGAGGTACTGAAAGTTCCGCGGTTCTGTCCAAAATGAATGCTGAACAGTGTAAGTGTGACAATGTGAAGGATGAACCTGTCTTAATGAAACAGAGTGTAGGACTATTGTTGCTGTTGTGCTGTAATGGGACTCCAGAAAGTGGAGATCATCTTTGATTTTTTTTTTATATGAATGCACTAATGTATGGAGTGTATTTTGGTGTCTGGTCAGAGAGGGCCTGTTGGCCGTATTTCTCCATCATCAGCCATATTTTGCTGTTGGTGAGCAGTGGACTGTTCACTAGTCAGGACTGGGACTGTTCAACTGTGAATGTGTGAGGGCTGTACAAATACCTGCACCACAGAGTGCGTGATGACCACACTCCATACATCACTACAGTCATATCTTATCTCTACTGTATTCAATACCGTACTTTCTCTCTTCTGTACCCAGTACTGTACTTTCTCTCTACTGTACTTTATCTCTACTGTACTCAATACCATATGTTATCACTACTGTACTCAATACTGTACTTTCTCACTACTGTACCCAATACTGTACTTTATCTCTACTGTACTCAATAGTGTACTGTCTCTCTACTGTACTCAATACCGTATGTTATCACTACTGTACCCAGTACTGTACTTTATCTCTACTGTACTCAATACTCTATCTCTACTGTACTCAATACTGTGTTATCACTACTGTACCCAGTACTGTACTTTATCTCTACTGTACTCAATACTGTACTTTATCTCTACTGTACTCAGTACTGTGTTATCACTACTGTACCCAGTACTGTACTTTATCTCTACTGTACTCAATACTGTACTTTATCTTTACTGTACTCAGTACTGTACTTTATCTCTACTGTACCCAATAATGTACTTTATCTCTACTGTACTCAATACTGTACGTTATCACTACTGTACCCAATACCGTACTATCATGTGCCTTATGTTTACTGTAGTCGTACTGCAGTGTCTTATGTTTACTGTAGTCAATACAGTACTGGTCACTCCTGCTGTCTGTCTGTTTCTTCTTGTTCTTGGTTCTGTCCTATATATTGTGTTATATTGTCATTCACCCTTTGTGATTCATGTACTGTACTGTTGTTTAGCTGTGTAACAGATCACTAAGTGCCCGGTTCTGCTCATGTTGTGTTTTTTGAGTCATGGATTAGATCATTTCTCAGTAAACAGGGAGTCAAATTGACATTTTTACTTAAAGAACTAAAACAACTGAAAGCAAGAACTTTTCCCAGGTTCTTAAGTGAAAACAACATCAAATATGTGTGATGTTGAGGACAGGATGTTCTGGACATTGTGTTTACTGGGATATTACTGTTGGGCCTCTCTAGCTCCCACTCTGTTACTGCTCCTATCAGTACCTGTCAGAACGGCACCCCTGTGACTCCCAGAGAGGGGCAGGTCTGAGCACCCTGTTCTTTTAAAGTATGAAAACTGTGAATGTACTGAATGTTGGAGTGCTGAATAATTAAGTATACGATAGTAAAATATTTGTATGAGAAATGTTTAGAGACCTCAGCAGGACTGTGTGTCTGTAGCCGTCAGTGGAGGAGTTGATGGAGGGATGTGAACCGGTCATCTCTCTGGAGATATGCGGGTCTGGCAGCTCTAAATTCTCCCTGAGCTCAGAGCTTCACTCCTCACTGGCACTGTCAGCATCTCGACCCACATCTGATTCACTGCAGTACCCACAATTCCTTTAGATTTATTACTCAGCTTACTGTGGCGGGAGAACTTCTAATATTACATACCTTAAATTCACAGTTATACTAGGTTTACTGCTACAGTAGACTGGGTTAGGATTGTCACAGAATCAAAATTCTGACTTTAATACTGATACCAAGTATAGTGTCACTGATAACACCAAATCATTTCTCTATAAACTAATAATAATAATAATAATAATAATAATAAACATTATATATTAAATAGCACCTTTCATACTTTAAATGTAGCTCCAATAGCTTCACACAATGCTTTAACACAAACATATACACTGCTCCAAAAAAATAAAGGGAACACTAAAATAACATCCTAGATCTCAATGAATAAAATATTCCAGTTGAAAATCTTTATTTATTGCATAGTGGAATGTGTTGAGAACAAAATAACATAAAAATGATCAATGTAAATCAAAATTATTACCCCTTGGAAGTCTGGATTTGGAATCATACTCAAAATCTCATATCACCCTCATGGAGTCTGTTTCTGACAGTTTGAGCAGAAATATGGATATTAGTGGCCTGCTGGAGGTCATTTTGCAGGGCTCTGGCACTGCTCCTCCTTGCACAAAGGAGGAGGTAGCGGTCCTGCTGCTGGGTTGTTGCCCAAAAGAAAGGATGAGAACAGAGAAAAGGTCTATGATCACCACAGGGGTGGACTTAACCAACACGCAAACCACGCAATTGCTTGGGGCCCCAGAGATCAGGGGGCCCCCTGCTGGCCAAAAGAGGTTAGCAAAAAAATAATAAAGTTTTGGTTCTCTGCAGACTTTTCCGTCCAAACGCTATATTCAATGCATTTTTAAAGTTGGCCCACAGTCCGTGTTAAGTTGTTAAGATATTGGGTGTTTGTTCTGCCTATGTCATGTCAGCTAGACGTATTTTAATATCAGAGGTTTCATATTGTCGTGTTTTTAACTTTTATTATCGGCCGCACTGTACTGCTAACCGTGTAGCTTTAGCTTTGTGCTGATATGGAGTCTGCTCACCTAGCCATATCGGAGCTGCTTCTCTGGCTGGCAGAAGATCGCTCTTTTTCTGCGTGCGACGTGGAGGTGTGGGAATAAAGGCACACGACAAGGTAGACTTCACTTTAACTCTTTAGTTGGTACTTCAGTCAATATTACAATGCTGCAGACTGCCTAGCTCCAGCACCAGAATTATATATAGAGTTTTAATGCTGGGACCGTGCGGTGAGTCTAATACAATAACTACTCTGCAAATGCATAAGCGTGTGTAAATAAACAGGATGCTGAACTGTGATTGGCTGAGCTGAATGTCACTTTGAATATCACCGTTATAGTATTAAAACATTACCATTTGAATGTGTCTGTGTGTGTGCGTTTGCCAGTCTGTGATAAGCCATCCATTTACATGCCTCCAAGTGTAACTATTGTCAAATAATTCTGAATTTCTGCTTATTTTTACTCAAAAATGAGGTATAATTTTATGTAAATTAGGTCTGTTGACCATACAGTCCAAACATAAGTGTAAAACTGATGGTAATGAATTGGAGTGAAGTTGAAACACAGAATTGGGTGATAATTTTATGCTACATGCGTTTGACAGTTTATTAATATTTAATCATTTATTAGGATTTTGTTAATGATTAATATGAATTTTATTATTTTACTATTTACAATGACTAATAATAACAATGACTAATAATAATAATAATAATAATTAATATTAACTAGTAAAATATAAATAATAATGTTTAAGTAAAGTATTAATATTTATTTATGTTCAAGTCCGCACCGCACCAGACCCATAACTATAAAAAGGAATTTGTTTGATCAGGGCCCCCAGACATAACATTGCTTGGGGCCCCAGAACTTCAAAATCCACCCCTGGGTCACCACCTGCAGAACCACTCCTTTATAGGGGTTGTCTTGCAAATTGCCTCTTCTTTCTACCTGTTGTCTGTTCCATTTGCACAACAGCAGGTAAAATTGATTCACAATCAGCGCTGCTTCCTAACTGGACAGGTTGGTTTCACAGAAGTGTGGTTGACTTGGAGTTACATTGTGTTGTTTAAGTGTTCCCTTTATTTTTTTTAACAATGTACATACAAAGTTTATCAAATAAAACTGTCAAACACTCATTATTTTCACCAAATGTTTATTTTCTGGGTTTTTAATGTCATTTCTATAATCCATGCACAACTCTACAGTTCTAAACCAAAATACAGTAAAATTAAGCTAAATACAGTAAAAATGCAGTAAAATATGGTACCAAATGTTTCATTTGGGGGCATCCCTAATTATTTGCACTAAAATCTGATGATGATAATAACGTTGTTAATTATCATTATTGTATCGGATGTGTTAATTCAGTTTCTGAATATCTGAACAGTATTACATAACTATAAACCTACATACAGGTCTATTTAAGATTATTATACAATTGAGTTTTACAAAAATATTATTTTAATTGGGGTTAGTTGTATTGATAATACACTTATGTATTACAGTTTTATGTTCAGTGATACTGTACGTTCTCATAAACGCAATAAGGAATTTAAATGACTAGTTTTCCATGTAAAGTTTGGTGGTTCATTTTGTGTTGTGTTGTGTTGTAATCTGTCTTCAGCCATTAGACTCTTACACACGTAAAGTAAGGGTGTAGCGCTGATGTTAGCTTTAGGAAACGGCTGTTTTTCTAAAATTAGATTGTAATTGTTGCCACATTGTCTTGCTTATAGGATATTGAACACCTGTATCATTATTAGTGATGAAGTGATTAATCAGTCATTCCATCTATTGGGCTGATTGTGTCTTTTTTGCATCTGATAAAGGAGACTCAAAATGGCAATAGTGTCAGACATCAGTTGTCCTGCATTCTAAATATTCGTATCAGACATTGTTAAATCAGTCGATCACTAAAGGTGATACATTTGGTATCACCAGCTTCTTCTCAGTACCCAACACTAGTCCATTGTGAAATAACTGTAACCTGGTTAGTGATGTATTTTGAGATAATGATGTGAGGTTAACACTGTGTGGACATGTGGAAGCTGTCCAAAGACTTTTGATTGATATACATTGTGCTCATCATGCATATCAGTTACATTACAGCTCTGGATTCATGACCCGTATTGGCATCATTCCTGAGTGGAGCTCTGTTCTTGTAGTGAGTGACCCATTGTCAGGGTCATACAGTGCATTGCTAGGTTATTAGGGAGTGTAAAGTGTAATTTTGCTTTTCTGGGAAATAGCTTCTTATCTGTCTGTGTATCTGAGGTCTGTCATTATATTCATTCCAAAATGAGCTTATCTTGCTATATCTGCCTGCGCCTGGATGTGGATATGAATTCCTTTCTAGCCAGTGTCGGTACAGTCAGCGCTCCGAAATGATCAAAGACTGTGTTCGAGTAATCATTTGAGCCGTAAAGCACAGTCCTGATTTTCTGCTGCCATAAATCAGAACTGTAGCTCAAGATATGTATGAAAAGCTTCAGGGCCCAGTTCCAGTCCAGTCTGAGCTTTCCCTGCAGCTGTGGGCTGGTCTTGGTCTCTGGAGGTCATCTAGGCCATAAACTTCTGGCTCTGGTTTGTGCACCTGTCACCACGGGTGGAACGTAGAGCCAGTCAGAGTTCGATTTTTCAGTTGTTTGAGGTTTAAGTGATGATTTCATATAGTGACATGGTCAGTCATCATCAAATAAGAGTTTACCAAATGTATAGAATACAGTATTGTGTTGAGGCTCCAATGTATCAAGGCTTTCAGTCTGAATTATGTCCAACTCTTAGCGTTTTTATACAGAAACTGCATGAAATAAACACAAAATGTCAATTTTTTTTGTAGAACACTTCAAATCAGCAGAATATGTTGATTCCAGAGCCGTGGCCTTCACTCATGCTGACTTCCTGACCGCTCAAGGTTCTCCGCTGTTGGTTTTGTGAGCGAGTGCTTATTTGAAGCAGGTGTATGGGATATTTCCTGGCATGGTTGAGACCAATAAATGGCAAGAAAAGACTCCACCGCCTACGTTCTGCTAACAGAACTGTGCTAATGTTAGTCTGGGGGGTGTGTGCAGTTATTTTGGGCAGGTATGTGCTGTGGTTTGGGGAACTCTGCCTGTGTGTTTAATGGATGCCTTGGTCTGCAGAGCGCTGCAGCTCAGATTCTTCAAACTCTTATCTCTGCTTCCTGCCAGCCTGAACCAGGTCCAGATTCTGAGTGTGTGAATTTCTGGAATCTGAAGCTTGAAATCTGCTGGTTTTCAGTTTTCAGCCTCACTCCCCACCTCGCTGATTCTGAGGTCTGAATAATTGATTAGATATTGATTTTTAACGTTGCCCCAGGGACAACAAACAAACCTCTCCAAGGCTGTCTGGTTGGAGCCACTGTGGAAAAGCGTCCACGTCCATAATTTTTCCCCATCCATAATTATTGTTAGTGTTTTCTCTTCCTCCTTGGGTCAGCACCGCCGGCCTCGGCTCTGTCCTGTACCCGGCAATTAAACAGGCATCAGAGGACAAGGCCACAGCACTGAGGTTTTACTCTGTGATTTATTAAACAAGGAACTCAGAGCTTTGCTTTAAGCTCTCACCAGAACTTAGCGAGACTATACATAAGACTGCTGGGGTTGTTGAATTGCTTCATTTGAGCGGTCCACATAGTTTTTACGACAAGAAAGTTTTAAGCCTCGTTTTTGTTTGATGTACAAAAACATGACTGGAATTGTATAATCAACATCTCCCAGTACATGTATACTCTTACTCTGATCTCTGTCTGATCTCTCAGTGCATGTATACTCTTACTTTGATCTCTGTCTGATCTCTCAGTGCATGTATACCGGTACTCTTACTTTGATCTCTGTCTGACCCCTAAGTACATGTATACTCTCACTCTGATCTCTGTCTGATCTCACAGTGCATGTATACTCTTACTTTGATCTCTGTCTGATCTCTCAGTGCATGTATACTCTTACTTTGATCTCTGTCTGACCCCTAAGTACATGTATACTCTCACTCTGATCTCTGCCTGATCTCTCAGTGCATGTATACTCTTACTTTGATCTCTGTCTGATCTCTCAGTGCATGTATACTCTTAATTTGATCTCTGTCTGATCTCTCACTGCATGTATACTCTCACTCTGATCTCAGTCTGATCTCTCACTGCATGTATACTCTCACTCTGATCTCTGTCTGATCTCTCAGTACATGTATACTCTTACTCTGATTTCTCAGTACATGTATCTCTGTCTGATCTCTCAGACCTGATGATGACTCTGTAAACAGCTGTAAAATTGCCAAATAATATACTGTACATTTAGTAAATAAAGGTCAAATGAGAGTTTCTCTGTAGCAGCCCTGCTGTGTCTAAGTTAGATTATGAAGATGCTGCTGGACTGGATGTTTGAAGTGAAAGCTAGCCCAGCATATGAATGAGGAAAGGAGGGGGAAGGAGAGAAAGTGCAGAGAGCTTTGAAAGAGGTAAATTTATGTGTGACCCACAGTGGTGTGTAAAGGTTACCCCCAGCCTGAACTCGCCTCGGTTCTGTGCTGTTCTCTTCCTCACAAAGCTGGAGATTCCAGCCTGAAGTGGCCTACTTGAACTCCTGGCAGGGAGGGGCTTCAGGCTGGGTAAAACAAGCTGATCCTGGGTCAGCGTTTCACTGCGTTTGGTCCCTTGAAGCCACATCTGTGGGATACGATCACTTACCATAAACATGAGTATTGAGGTCTAGACAAGTACACACAACCTGTAGGCTTACAGTAGAAGCCAGTGAGCAGACGTCAACATTCATTATGTTCTTTTAGCTCCAAACTTCAGTGTTGGAGCTGTGGACTGATCCTGAGTCAGGGTTCTCACTGGGTTCTCTGTGCTGGATAAGCAGCTGTGGCTTTGTTCTGCTCTGTGGCTGCTCATTGTTCCAATCTGGTCCTTTCTGGAGGCCAATGAATACCACATCCAGAGAGAAAGAGCGAGGATGAAAGGAAAGGAGGGGGGAAAGGAGAGATAAAGTGGGAGTGGGAGAGGGAGGTGAGCTTTTTAAGTTACATGAGAAGTTGTTCATTCCTTTCTCACTCTACAGGAGAGACTGAGAGAGAGAGAGAGAGAGAGAGAGAGAGAGAGACAGACAGAGAGAGAGAGAGACTTCATTGTGAACAAAGACGACCTGCAGAGAAACTTCAGTGGACATCAGTGTGCCTGGAGAATTTTAATTCCCCCCCTCTCTCTCTCTCTTTCTATCAGTCCCTCTCTCTCTCTCTCTCTCTCTCTCTCTCTCTCTCTCTTTCTCTTTCTATCAGTCCCTCTCTCTGTCTCTGGGTACTGGGTAGATAAGTACTGCACTATCTGCTGTGTGTGCATTGCAGTGTCAGATAAGACTGTAATGTTAAACAGAACTCATTTACAGCTGCAGCATTTGAAGAATCAAAAAGGTTTTTTTCCCATCTAGGACACTTTGACTGGAGAGATCTTAGCATAGTAATGAGTAACAGGATGTCAAAAACATGATGTGCAACAGTAACACTACTGCTGTTGCAGACTGAGGCAAGATTGCTTATGTAATGCTATCACAAAGCTGAAGTGAGCATCTTATTAGAAGTTCCCCTTCCACCTTAAATGGTGCAGCAGTTATATTAATTTTCCTAAGAATTTCTCTTTCCGCCTTAAATGGTGCACTACCAGTTTCCGTGAAAACGTACATTTGATAAATGAAGCCAGTCTGTACGCTTCATAAGCATCTTCGACACCTCAAAAAGCTCAGCTACACCTGGTGTGAAGTGAATCTGGATTGGCTGTCCATTAGATTTGGGGCGGGGCTTGATCCCACCTGCTGGAGTGGAAGCAGCTTGAGGATTGTTTGTGCCACTTTATATGACTCAGAATATTACATACACATGACGTGACTATGAATTCATGTGAGTATGACTTTCCTTCTTATCTGTACATTTCAGACCACCATGAATGTTGTCAGAGGTGTTTATGTGAACATATAAATGAGCTTTTGTGACTGGTTTGGACAGTTATGTTCAGTAATCCAGTGCTCATTATTAAATCCCCATTAAAGCAGTGTGTGTTTATTCCTCTTATTTGTCCTGCAGTGTTGTTTATTGTTTTGAACCGTTTTTTTGGGGGTTGTCATCACATGTCCGAGTGTGTAAATAATGAATCGGTTCACAGGGAACCTCCTGCTGTATCTCGCTCCACTGAGCAGAGATGGGACGGCCTCGGGGAAGAGCACTTCCTGTGTATGAGCTTTAACAGACCTTACAGAATGAGCTTTGTTTAGGTCAGAGGTTGTGATGTTGATGGTGTGTTTACAGTGTTGCCATTTGCCTGAGGAACTGTGTGTGTGTGTGTGTGTGTGTGTGTGTGTGTGTGTGTGTGTGTGTGTGTGTGTGTGTGTGTGTGTGTGTGTGTGTGTGTGTGTGTGTGTAGTATAATTAAGGGAAAGCAGGGTTGCCTTTCTATGACCTTCTACGGCCACTCCCATTTGGCTTCCATCAAATTGGCTGATGGTCCACAAGTCTGTATGAAGTGGAGATGTCCTATGGCAGGAGGAGAAAAGAACGAGGGAATGTGCTCTCCTGGGAAACTTTGGATGAATGTGAAAACTCACCATGAAACAGCTTTGCTCCACATGACTGAAGGATGATCTTCGTGTAGAGAAGCCCACAAGCCATCTCCAACCATCACCATCCATCTCCACACTAGTGTTCCTTCCTATCATGCATTTTCTGTTTGCTGCATTTTTCCTTCAGCATGTTAGCACCAGTTGACCCTGATTGTGTCGCACTCAGTTCATACAGCCTTGAGAAGTGGTCATGTGACTTTATCATTCATGTAGAGGCATTATGTCATTATGTACTTTGCTACAGAGTTGTAGAAACACACCTGGTTGGTGAAAATGATTAAGCAGCTAACTTAGCAGTTAGCAAACTGGCTAGCAGTAATATCGCAAAGCTGAAGACTCCATTCACACTTGCCATTAAAAGTTCTGTACACAATTTCAATCCAGTAGACTTTTTACAAGACTATTTATTACATCACATCAGCAATGGGAAGTGTTGCTCATGCACAGGACAAGAGGAGGGGGGAGTGGCATGCAGAAGACAAACGTTGGGGAGTTTGTTCGGTGAATAGATTTAAAAAGGATGAGGATGTTGCTGGGTAGGTGGGGAACATTGGTTTGTTTTTGCACAGATATAACTATTGTTTTGTCTCATTTGTGATCATCACAGCTGGTTTGTTTAGCAGCAGTGACTGTAGCTACAGTTTAATACAAACCTAGCTAATGCTAATTTTGCTAATGCTAATTTCTTTCCATGACATTATTGTTTCTTGGTTAACAACCTAACACTGGGTTTGTGAACTAAAAGAAAAAGATCAATCTTCACTTATTTTCTATTAATTGTGCTGCTCTAGACCCCTCTGCCTTATTTTCCTTCTTCCATGTAATCTCACAAATAAGTGTTATTAGTGTGTAAACAGTAAATCAGCAGTAATGATACAGCTTTGTGGTGCAGTACGTGTGCATGATGTCTTTAAACTTGGAATAGTGATTTTAGTGAAGAAAGTTACTCAGCACTGACTCACTGAAAACCTGATTGCCAGCTGTATTTGTCTCAGTGTCTCGTGTCCTGACCTCTCCTGCCTCCTGTCCTGGTGTCTCCTCCCTCTCCTCAGTTCTGAAGATGTCTCAGACCCGCCTCCCCCCATATCCCACAGCCTCCATAGCCACTCACATGTTGACACAGTCGTCTTTAAAATGACAGTAAATACACAGTCCACACCCGCCTCCATTTCTGGAATTCCCAAAACTCTCTCACAGGACTCTGAGGTTACTCACCTCCTTTTTAATTAAAGGGGACTTATAAAGGGAATATCACTTTTTCAGTGTTTTTACACCTGTTTTTGTGCACCTGGCGTGCATGAAACTTGAAAAAACATGACTTTTTACAACTGGTTCGAGTAGCCACGCCCCCGACAATGTAGCAGCTCCCACACGGTTCAACTGAGGTCTGCAATGTTATATTTATACAGAAACCCATACAACACTGTACAGATACAGAACACAGGAGAGAAGGTTATGAATGATGAGCATACTTTTGATGGCAACATCCAAGTAATGATGACAAAGAACATGAGCTTTGCAGAAACCTCAGCCTCAGTGAGTCAGAGTGTGTTTTATCATGTTTTATGCTGTTCTGGTTTTTACTGTGGTCATGTTGTGGTGTTTTACTGTTGTGCTATTGTTCTTCTATTGTGTTATTGTTCTGCTATGGATGTGTTGTTTTGGTGGTTTTGTGATGTTGTTTTGGTGTTATTGTGTTCTTGTTCTGTTACTGTCGTTCTGCTATTGTGTTATTGTTGTGCTATGGTTGTGTTGTTGTTGTGTTACTATTGTGTTGTTGTTCTCTTACTGTTGTGTTATGTTGGCTGTGTTATTGTGTTGTTGTGTTACTGTTGTGGTGTTATTGTTACTGTTACTGTTGTGTTACAGTGGTCATAGAAGGATCTGGATCTCTAATACATCTCTGATATTTTGGCAGTTTTCAGTTACAGAAGTATTGCAGAAACTTGTACCTTAGTGATAACTCTCATTATTGTGGCTTTTATTTAGCTTTACTTAGAATATTGAGTTGTATCAGCGTAACGTACACAACTCAAACTCTATGCGTGTCTGGGCTGATGTTGAAGTGTGTAGATCAGAATTTTAGCTCAGGTGTGGTTGTTGCAATGTTGGGGGTGTTGCTGTAGGGATGAGCAGGTGTGTGTGTGTGTGTGTGTGTGTGTGTGTGTGTGTGTTATGGTTGTATTTACTGTAAGAGTTGTTTTCTCTCTGTGGTTGAGTCTGGCATTAACTCCTATTACATCATTCTAGCTTTACAACTGAGCTTACACACACTGTGTGTGTGTGTGTGTGTGTGTGTGTGTGTGTGTGTGTGTGTGTGTGTCTTGGCAACCTCTCGTCCCCAGTGTGTGTGTGTTTGTGCAGATTAATAGTGTTGGGGTCTGTAAGGAGTGAACAGTCCTGAGTGCGGTGTTAAATGAAACCAAATGCTTTTAGGTCTGATGGGGGACCCCAAAAGGGGCTGTTCTTCACCCCTGATATACATGTGGGAAGCTGCAGATATTTAGTGTGAACATTTTCACAGAATAGAGTCAAAACGAGAAAGAGAATTTAGTTCAAAAAGTTCAAACTGTCATATATTTTATCTTCATTACACATGAAGTTCATATTAGTTTTAATGTTGATTAGTGTGACTTACAGCTCCAGTCAGTCACAGTAATATGATGGTCAGTAGTAGTGTTGGTATTGTGGGCAGCTGCTGGGCATCTCCATAGAGCATTTCAGCAGATGGAAGCATGAAGTGCTCTAAAATCTCCTGGTAGGTGTTGACTTTGGACTAAACACAGTGAACCAACAGCAGCAGCTCAAACCATCACAGACTGCAGAAACTGCACACTGGACTTCAGACAGCTTGGACATATTCTGATCTTCTGATGTATGACTGCACAGTATATTGAGATTCACCTGGCTGGTCAGAGACTTTCTGGACTTTTCTGTCTTGTATGTTTGTGTGTTGGCCATGAGGGGCAGGACTCCTGGCAGGTTTTGCTGTAAGGCCAGGTATCCACAGAGGGGTGACTACCTCCTTATCTGAGGTTTACCCTTGTGGGACTTTGATACTCAAACATTCATCAATGTGTTTAGCATCAAATGTTTATCTGATAGAACACAGACGCATGTTTATGCTTTAACTAACATCCTTTTTACATCTAATCTCTGTAATACATACACAACTCTACAGCTGTCAACTACATACAGTAGCATACAGTACTAATACAGTGTACTCCAGTAAATACAGCCAGCTAAATACAGTAAAATACAGTAACATAGAGTTTAATACAGTGTTACGTTGTTGCTTATTTGTATTAGAAAGTGCTGAAACTCTTGAAAGTTAAAGTATTGAAATTATTGAATACTTTGGTTTCTTGGTGCAGCTCTACACCTGTGGTGGTGTTGCACCTGGTAGAGGGCGGGGCAACCATATGACATCATGCATCGCTACATAATAGCACAATATATATCTTCATATTGACCAGCCGCACTGATCATCAACAAATGTCACCAACATGTTGAAACCATTAGTGTCTTCTGGCTCAGTGTGGTTGTGTATTGGAGTTTAATCTGCTGAATGGTGAGTTAATCCTGGAGGAAGTATGTGTGTGTGTGTGTGTGTGTGTGTGTTCCTTCAGTCATCTGGTTTTGGTTTAAACTCCTTTGGGGGACCCTGCCCTTTGTCCAAACGTGGAGTTTTAATCAACCCCTCCTCTCCAGACTCCATTCTTCCATCCTGGAGCAACACTGAGCTGTGGGCCTGAATCCAACCTTCAGATATTTACATTTTTATTTGTTTTTCTGAATTCAGATGTAGCTGATCAGCCAAGACATGTGTGGTGTCCAGAGTTTGGAGCTACAAGGCTAACAGCAGTGTCCTGCACATTTAAACACAGTAAAGCAGAGTAACTTTAGCCTTGTAGCTTCGGTGTAAACGCAGGCTGACCCTGCAGTAAGGCCTGGAGAGAGGTGGATGAGAGAAGAGAGGAGAGGATATTGCTCTGTGTGTTGTTGGAGAGGTCCTGGATAACAATAGATATTCCATTTCCCTCCCAGAAGAGCAGCCAAGTGACGGAGGCCCAGCTCAGGAACTCTGACATGACTTCATCATCTCCCTCCCTCCCTCCCTCCATCCTTCTATTGCTTTCTTCTCGTTTCTCTCAGACTGTTCCCTCTTTTCCTCCACTAATATTGACCTTATGGGGTTCACATACCGCATGTGTGGCTTCATAACCTTACATTTCCTGTCCTTTCAATCTGTCTCTCTCTCTCTCTTTCTCCCTTTCTCTCTAATGTAAAACATATATTTCCTTTTGATTCTGGGAACCAGAGTAGAATACATCTGAAGAATTTATTTTGGGGAGGGGCATAGGGCAATGTAATCATGGGTGTAGCTTTTCTTTGAAAGGTGCTGGGGACAGCCAGTCATAGGCTTTCATTTGTCAGTGAAGTTATGTAGGAGGTCAAATGGTGTTGCAGCAAAAACAGTCCCACAGGAACCAAAACAGTAAGTAGAATGTTGCGACAGTAGGTACACTAAAGTTCCCTCGTTTCAACGTTATATTTGAATTTTAACAAGTATAATGAAGTTGAGTAGTCAAAAGATGTGCATGATGACTGTGTTGACTTTGGACTACTCACAGTGGAGCAACACCAGAACCTCAAACCATCCCAGACTTTATGCCACCTGCTAAACTGCTAATTTTTACAGCAGTGTTTAGGGTGAGTGTTTGTAGATTACAGTGCTCTGGGGTCTGTAGGTCTTGGATTGATAATTAGGTAACTAAGAGCCTCATTTAAGACTCTGATTTCATCTCGGATGATGTGTACACTTGTACTGAAGTCTATTGAGGTCTATGATCCTCACTGGTTTCATCCTAACCTTGAATGTAAATATTTAGCATCTCAGCTTTGTTTGATCAAATCTGAACTGAGGTTGTAACATCTGGTAGAAGTGTCCCATTCCTCTTCCTCCATCTGCACGCTGTCATGTGTTTGGACATCTGAAATGATGTTCATTGCTTTGTAAAGCTCCAAATCCATACGAGTCACTGAGTGAAGATTACAGACGTAGGCCAGCTGTTGATCCAGGAGAGTGTTAGTGTTTGTGTGAGAGGCTCAGATGTCTTCAGATTAAAGGGCTGATCTTCTCTAAAGCTGGACATACTGACAATTTCTTACAGCTAATTCAAATGCCCAGTGACTCTCACTCACTATTAGTCGTGTTAGTGAGTAAATGAGACTTTGTGAGGTTCTGGTTGTGTTATGGTTATATGACGGGTGAGGAACTTCAGGCCTGACCTTCCTGTCTAAGCAAACATGATTCAGCTCTGCTGGTGAATAACTAGGTGTAGCTGTTGTGTCACAGCAGAGAAATCATCAAACTGTGCTGGAGTCCTGCCCTCAGCATCCTCATCATCCTCATGACCATCATCTTCAACTGCTTTATCAAGATCATATTTTTTAGCAACAGCAACCTCATTATCATGTACATCACCTTTATTCTGATCCAGATTATCTTCATCCTCATCCTCATACATACCCTCATCCTCATCCTGACCTTCATCCTCATTCTGACCTTCATCCTCATACAGATCATCTTTGTTTTCTTCATCAAGATCATTTTTTATCATCAATAACCTTATTATCATGTACATCAGGGGTGCACACTTTTTCAGCCTTTATATATACATATTATTACATAATTTATATGTACTGTGTATGCTGGTGTAACTTGAATAACTACATGAAGCCATATTACACAATACAACTGTGTACTGATGACATTTGCACTGAATGGAATCAGTCAGGGATGCAAAGTCTGGACAATAGTTGCTGATAGCCAGCCTCAAGCAAACCTCCAAGTGATCAGCAGTCATAGTGGAACGATACTTGGACTTAATAATGGAGTAATAGTGGGGACGGCCAATCACATGTTACCAAGAAACGGCACAGCCAATTGATCAGCTTGTGGGCGGTCTAAAGTGAAATATGGTACAGATTGAGCGGCTTGGATTTCTGCTTTGCCCGAGTGCTCGACACATCTCCTTGTGTGTCTATGAAGTGACAAATTTTATAGCGAGAACAGATGATAGGCTGACGTCTATTTTTTAATGCCATGCGATCTACCCACACTACCTTTGTGATCGACTGGTAGATTGTGATCGACTGGTAGATTGTGATCGACGTATTATGCACCCATGATGTACATCATCCTGATCATCATCCTCATACTGACCCTCATCACCTTATCAACCTCATCCTGATCTTTTTAATAACTTGTCTCAATATCAGCCTCACCTTCATCATCCTCAGAATCACCTGAATCATCTTCATGCTTGTTGTTATCCTGGTTCTCCCTGTTTCATCTCTGTGGTGTTGGAAGTGGTAGCAGTACTACATCACTCATAGACCTGCTGAGAGGAGCGGAAATGATGGAAAGAAGAATGCGGTGTGTGTGTGTGTGTGTCTGTGTGTGTGTGTGTGTGTGTTGATTGATAGTGGGTGAGAGTGATTTGGATTTGGGCCACTGGGAGTGATGAGCCCCACACTGCGTTTAGTGTTTGTGCAGGTATAGAGCTGGTGTGTGTGTGTGTGTGTGTGAGTGTGAGATGAAAACACATGAAAATCTAGTCCACATGGTCCAGGTACCTCCCACATGGAACAGTTTTCTGTTTTTAGTTTATTCTATTCTATACTGGCCACTTCAGCTCCATACAGGTGCTGTTAATACAGACTGTAGTGTATCTGTTTCTCTCTGTACTTTGCTCACTCAGTGACACTGATGTGGTGGTGTGTTAGTGTGTGACTTGCTGGAGATTTTAAACACTGTGTCCTCTCAGTATCCACTCTGAGACACACCTTGTTGACACCTGTGGTGATGAAGGGCATCACATTATTGCAGTGTGTTGTTAATGACCCGTGTACACGTCCTCTATTGGTCAATTCACTTGTAGCATCATCCTATCACAGTCCACGTTTCTTGCACGTTAATGAGTCTGTTAAGCTTTAAGTGGAGTTTGATGTCATTTCCAGAACAGTGACTCTGTTCTCCCATAATGCACTGCAAGCTGATCAGGATGATGATGATGATGATGATGATGATGATAATGGCTGCTTGTCTTTCTTTCCTTCTTCCTCACTTACTGAAGCACTAGTCTTTCTCTGTGACCTCTGACCTGACAGTCTCTTTGTGTCTCATGCTGATTGGTCGTGGCAGGGAGGCTTTCTCATCACAGCAGCTAGATTAAGTTCAGTCTGGATTATGCAAGATTAAAGCTCTGTTATGTCTTTTGCGTTTTCTTTCTTTCTCTGTTTGATGTAGATCCATATCCATAAAGTCGTGTCAATAAAGTTCTACAGAACTGAACTGAACAGATGCAGAGAAACACAAAACCTGCACAGCATCAGTAAACATGAGAGTGGGATTAGGATTACTGTTGATGACATTCAACTGATGTTGGCAAAAAAACATGAACTTGAGCTTTAATCGTCAAGTGAAACCTCAGCTTTGGTGAGTGAAAGTGTGTTTTCTCAGTTTTTGTGCTGCTGTGGTCTTTCCTTCACCACTTAAGGTGGAATGTGAATAAGACGCTGGTGAATAAGAAGCTAAATTCTGCTTTGTCGGTTGGTTTTCAGTCTAAAGCGGAGTTAATCTGATATAGTTTGTGATCAGTATGGATTACTGGTTCGTGTTTCTGACTTATAACACTGTTAAGAGCTCTGAGAGAGAGCAGCGGGTGGTCGAGAGAGGTTAACGTAGTGAATGAAGGCACAGAGAGTAACATTAGTGAGAAGAAAGCCGTAAATCTGAGATGTAAACTTTGTGTTGTGATTGCTGAGGTCTCTGCTAGTCTGTATGTGGAGGTTTCAGCTCTTCTTTCTGTCTTGAGAGGGGACGGGTCAGCAGGGCCTCATTTACAAAACACCTGTCTCCTTAAATCCTGTTGTTTATCAGACACATCAGACAGGCTTATCTGACTACTAACCGCACAGGTGTTTATATATATATAATTGTACATTTTTTTCCAATTTTTATCCCCTTCCCAATGTAGTAGTAGCCAATTAGCCCATCCCCTCCATTAGGACTCTCCCCATCACTATTGCAATGTTCCTGACTCTAGGAGGGTGAAGTCAAGCACAAGCCTCCTTCGTTGCATATGATGCAGCCACCACCTCTTTTCAAACTACCGCTGATACACCATCACTGGGGAGCTAACGCGCTCGGAGGAAAGCGCAGGATTCCCAGCTCTGAATGGACCAATCAGTAGACACCTGAGCCATTGCAATGTGAAAATGATCGGGAGAGAGAGTGCCATCTACCTGCTCAGAGAGAGCACGGCCAATTTTTGCCCTCTTGGGTCACGGCTGTTGATGGCAAACAGCATGACCGGGATTCAAACTGACAATGCTCTGGTCATGGTGTCAGCATCTTAGCCTGCTAAGCCACTCGGGGTTGACCACAGAGGTGTTTTGACCAAATAAAGAGACATTTCATTCAGACCTACACCTAGAAGTTAACCAGTTAAATAAGTTTAATATGAGACCTGGATGAAGAACCCCACTATGGCTATATGTACTGAGAGGTACTGGGTCTGGTCTGTGATCAGTGAGTGATCTGTCTGACTGTATTTATAACTTTTAGATGTTACACATTTTGAGGAGAACCATGTGAATGCAGCCAAGCCGTCCTACGGTGGAGCTCTTCTCTGCTTAGTCTTCATCCCCTCCAGCCCCAGTCCTGAGTCTGGTTCTCATTTTAGGGGTGCGGCTCAGTTTGTTTGGGCCGGGACAGGCGAGGGACTGCAGGATTTTTGTAGCGTTACATCAGGAGGCTGACCACGGCCAGAGGCTCGTACTGCACGTTTCATTTCATTACAGCCCTGGATCAGCTTTGTGCAAGACCTCATCACTGTGTGAGGAACAGTCCAGCTGGAAAAGAGAGACTGTGAATTTTTATATCATCCTTTAACATATTCACTTTTATCAGATTCCTAGATTTTTCCTCATGTAGACTTTTATAAATGTTATCAGAAATTACACAAAGTGACGCACTCACACTTTAATGTAGATCAGTGTGACTTATATCTCAGCTGATGATAATATGTGATGGTGAGTTTGAGTAAATGACTATAAACAGTATAAATACTGTGTATCTCTCAGAGCTACAACTGTCACATTCACTAATATCAACACTCCTGAACCAGAGACAACATCAGAAGTGTGTTACCTGGACTAAGCAGAACCAGAACTGGACTGTTACTCAGTACAAAGTTCTCTTTTTACATTTCATTTGTAAATCAGCTCCTAGAGTCTGAGAGACACAATCCAAGCTGTCTGAAGTCCAGTGTGCAGTTTCTACAGTCTGATGCTTTGAGCTGCTGCTGTTGGTCCACTGTGTTTAGTCCAAAATCAACACCTACCAGGAAATTTTAGACCACTTCATGCTTCCATCTGCTGACAAGCTTTATGGAGATGCCCAGCAGCTGCCCACAGTGCCAACATTACTACTGACCATCATATTACTGTGACTGACTGGAGCTGTAAGTCACACTGATCAACATTAAAGTTCTGTCCAGTGCTGTGCTGCACCTTTCAGAATTCCTGAATTTATTATAACACTAGTTTTTTTTCATCAAACCTGGGCTTTCTTTCCATTTTCAGTGTCAGTAAAGACTAATAGGTTAATAATTATGGCTAAAATAGGTTGGTAATTTTATTAATCCTGAAGTTACAGCAGTAATAACTGTACAAATCCCACACATGTGAGATTAAAGAAAGATGAAACACAGTGGATGAATGGAGAGAAGAGAGAGAGGTAAAGAAAGAGTGGGAGAGGAGAGAGAGAGAGAGTGAGTTAAGGTAATTAATTGCAGAGTTGTTGGTTCTAGTGATGTCACTTCCTGAGCAGCTGGGCGAACACAGCATAGAGGAGGACGGAAAAGTCAACATTTTCCCAGCATGCACTTGGGTGTTCCTCTCTGGAGTGTCACCAAAAACACACAATAGCAGCTGAAGAGGACAGCATTGTTTTGAGCCCTGCAATGTTAGAATAGCTTTGTTTTATGCTTTAATGTGCTCTTCAAACATTCACTATAATCTGTAAAGGACAGCATGTCAGCAGTTTCAAAGAGACACTGAAAATAAAACGACCTGCTCTTCTTGTCCTGAAGCTGAACTCTGGTGTCAGACGTTCAAAATGGCAGAGCTGGAGCTGGGTGGAGTGCGCACTTCTCCTGAGCAGTGGAGTGTGAACTTCACTGAGTGCTGATGGGTATAAACTGTGAAATCCTGTAGTCACCAGCCTGAACCTTACCCAGTTCTTCCGGTGACCCTGTAAATATGTGGACACCTCACAAATACAAAAATTACAGTTTTCCCTTCCCCTACGTGTAGCTGATCAACCAAGACTAAGTTTAGCTTCTTTTGATGTAAAACTGAGAGGCTAATGCCACTGACAAACACTGTAACTCAATAGTCACCTAATGTCCTATTGCCAGACTCTCTCAAGCCACACCCAGTTGACTAAAACTCAGGATTAGGGGTGCTGTTCTAGACCTTCAGCCGAATCTGATGCGAGATCAGACCATTTTTATTGATTATTATAAACAGAAGGTCATACAGTGTCCAGTAGTCTTAATTTGGTTTTTAGAGGTATTTGATGTGAGTTTTAGAGGTATTCAGCATGAGTTTTAGAGGTATTCTGTACAAGTTTTAGAGGTATTTGGTGCGGGATTTAGAGACAATTGGGGTAAGTTTTAGAAGTATTCAGCGTCCGGGTTTTAGAGATATTCGGGGTGGGTTTTTAGAGGTATTCAGGATGGGTTTTTAGAGGTATTCGGTGCGAGTTCCAGAGGTGTTTGATGTGAGTTTCAAAGGTGTTTGGTGTGAATTTTAGAGATATTTGGCGCAAGTGAGTTTTAGAGGTATTTGGGACAAGTTTTAGAGGTATTTGGCACAAGTGAGTTTCAGAGGTGTTTGACGTGAGTTTCAAAGGTGTTTGGTGTGAATTTTTGAGATATTTGGCACAAGTGAGTTTTAGAGGTATTTGATGTGAGTTTTAAAGGTATTTGGTGTGAGTTTCAGAGGTATTCAATGCGAGTTTTAGAGGTAGTCAGTGTGAGTATTTGGAGGTATTCGGGGTGGGTTTTAAGAGGTACTCGGTGTGAGTTTCAGAGGTATTTGGTGTGAGTTTAAGAGGCATTTGGGACTCGTTTTAAAGGTATTCTGGGTATGCTTTAGAGACATTTGGGGTAAGTTTTAGAAGTTTTCAGGGTCTGGGTTTTAGAGGTATTCGGGCCACATTTTAGAGATATTTGGGACAGACTTTAGAGGTTTTTTGGGGAAGTTTTAGAAGAATATGGAGCATTTGCGTTTTAGAGGTGTGTTTTTGCTACAATCCAGCACCCACATTTATAGAAGTTGTCCCCAGGCATGTGTTCCCGTAATGAGATCATGTCTGGTTCTGTGAGACTAAAGTGAGCCTGTCTGCATGCTGTGTTAAGCTTAAGCTAACCTGTCTGTATAGCTCTGGGCAGGGGTGCTAATGCTAAGCTAACGATTCTGTGGTTCTGTTGGCCGGTTAAGGCCCAAGTTATGGAAGCCATTAACATTCCAGTGCAACATGTGCTCTTGTGTTTATTATTCCACACATGTGCAGCTCTGACCCAACTCTGGAACGTCCTTCACTGTAAAAGAGGCAGAGATGACAAGAATGAAGGAAATGAAACAGAGGAGACGATGAAAGAGAGGAGTGATGGGGTGAAAGAGTGAGTAGTAAACAACGAGAGGGAGAGGCGTGAGACTCCTGAACAGTAGACTGGACAATCGAATGTGCAGAGTCAGTGAGGCAGAAGGAGAGGAGAATTAGGCCTGGATGGATAGAGAGAAAGATGGAGTGAGTAGGAGGGGAGAGAAACGTTTATGAAAAGAGACGTTGGAGCTCAGTGTTCTCTGGAGCCTTGGCAGACAAGAGGAGTGGAGAAAATGATGAGAAAGCTGAGAGAGAAAGAACAGAGGCCAGCAGATTGCTTCATTTTTACTGTTAATGTGTCCCAGAGAAGTCAGACAGCGAAGGCTTTACGTAACATAATCAGTTTAGTTTATGTTTTTAATACTTATATAATAATATTATATTTGCGCTTACTTATTAGTGCTGTCACATGATTACAGTATTTGATCACAGTTGACATGACTATTCCAAAACATTACAATATGGTTATAAAGTTGACTTATAGCTCATCAGCTGGTGACACACAGTCACAGTAATATGATGGTCAGTAGTAATGTTGGCACTGTGGGCAGCTGCTGGGCATCTCCATAAAACTTGTCAGCAGATGGAAGCATGAAGTGCTCTAAAATCTCCTGGTAGGTGTTGACTTTGGACTTTATAAAACAACAGTGAAGCACAAGGGCATGATGGGAGATAATATCAACCACATGGTCTACAACAATGAGTTGGCAGCACCTGAGCAACCATATCATATCAACAGCCTAGCAACCATTTAGCAACAGCCTAGCAGCCACTTGGCAACTATTTAGCAACACCATAGCAACCATCTAGGATACCATAGCAACCAGTTAGCAATACCATAGCAACCACCTGGGATACCATAACAATAACTTAAGGAAAGGAGTTGCACCTTATTGTCCATGTAACAACAGCCTACCAACTCCCTGGAGAGACGGCAAGAGAGAGTGACACCTAGGGATAGAAAGAGAGATATAAAGAATGGGAGAGAGAGACAGAAATAGAGAAGAGGAGAAAGAGAGAGATGTGGATAGAAAGAGAAGACGAGAGTGAGACAGAGAAATGGAGAGAGAGACACACATAAAGAGAGAGTGACAGAGACAGAGGGATAGAAAGAGGAAGAGAGCAAGATCGAGACAGTGATGGAGAGGGAGAGAAAAGGAGAGAGAGGGAAGGAGAACAATCACTTCTCTTATGCAGACTCTGGAATGTGTGAGCTGGCTGGATGGAAAGAAGGAAAGGAGGAGGGAGGACGGAGAGAGAGAGAGAATGAAGAGAGGACTCTGAGACCTGTCTTGTTCTGTGAAATAAACAGCAGAAGATGAGTGTGCGGTCCGGGTGATGGTGGGAGCTGGTCACAGGGTTGGGCTGAGGGCTGAGGGACTGTGAGGATATTGCACACTCAGGTTTGCAACATGAACTGATCGTCACTTGTAACAGTGTAGCAATACTGTGACTGTAGCTTTACTGGAGCACATCCAGATAACATTCACATTCCACTTCTCCATGCAGAGCACTGTGCTTACCTCCCACCTACAGGTCACCAAAACATCAAACAGAACTGTGACTCTCATAGCGATACCCAGTGTAGTATCGCTGATACTCAATACCAGATCAATACTCTGACTATAAACTATAAACACTCATTTACATTTACAGCATTTGGCAGATGCTCTTATCCAGAGTGATGTACAAACACACATCAGTGTCTTTACCAACAAATGTTTATGTGATAGAACACACACATTTTTACACTTTAAATAAAATGTCTTTTCTTTTATTCATCTAATCTCTGTAAAATATATACACCTCTACAGCTGTCAACTACCTACAGTAACATACAGTACAAATACAGTAGCATACTGTACAATTACAGTAAAGAAAAATACAGTAACGTACAGTAAAATATAGTAAATTACAGTAACAAAGTAAAATACAGTAAAGAAAAATACAGTAACATACAGTAAAATATAGTAAATTACAATAACATACAGTAACGTACAGTAAAATGCAGTAAATTACATTGAAATGCAACTAAATAAGTAACATACAGCAACATACAGTAAAAAATACAGTAACAGTAACATACTGTAAAAAATACACTAACATACAGTACAAATGTAATGTTACTGTACTGTAATGCAGTAAATACAAAGTGAAACAGTAAATTACATGAAAATACAGCAAATTGCAGCAAAATATAGTAAATTACAGATAAGTTCTGTAAAATACAGCAACATAAAGTAAAATACAGGTAAATTAATGTACTGTACTAAAGGACTGTAAGTTAGAGTATTGTTTGTCAGATTTGAGTTCTGAAATGTTTTGATAGTTTTGTTCTGATGCAGCATTGTATTTGGTTACAATAACCAAAGTAAAGGCAACTGAATACCACCGGTAGGTAAGTCTCCCAACAGGGGAAGCATCTCAGGGTGGGGATGCTGAAGACAGCACAACATCGGTTATGCTTTTTAGAATTTCATTGATGAGGTGCATTTGTGGTTGAATTTACTGAGCGAGTAGGTTTGTGTGTAGTTTCACTGACGAGTGGGATGCTGCTCACAGAATTTATTGTGACCCACCTGACTTTCTATTCTAAAGATGCCACTGAGAATGTGGGGACTTTGATGACCAACAATGATGAGTTTTGAAGTATTTATTGGTTTTATTGTATATTATAGTTCTTATTAACCTCATCTCTTGAATATCCCTCCCAACCCCACCCCTTCTTTTGTCAACAAACAATCATCAAAACACAACTCTGCCAGTTGTACCTTGACTTTGATTAGATTTTTTTAAATCTGTGATTCCTGTTAATATGTTCGTGTCCACTCAATTGAATCAAATGGCTTTCATTTGATTAGGACAGGGTCTGGAGACACTTTCGGAAGTCCTGCATGTTGCATTGTTCTCATTGACAAGGAAATGCTGGATTGGTTGATGAAGGCCAGTAAGCCAGTGGTCAGACAGGCTCAACCCAAATATATACTGCTCATGCATGAATGGGCTACAGTCTCTTACCTGCACACCAGCATGAGACACTTTACAATGAAAAGGTTACTTATGCTTTTGTAGGATGTTGTTACTGTTGATGTCATTGGTTAAACACTCCTGACACACCCACTCAGGCTCCTTTAAACTTCTTTTGTAGTTTCTTCTGTGACATCTTTGCTTTGTTCTGGGAACCAGGCTTTTCTTCACAACAAAGGCAGCGCTACAAAGCCTGTTACGTCATTGTGTGTGTGTCTGTGTAAGTATAGAAACAATAGAAGTGGCTCTGAGTGGTCAGTATTTTCATGAAAGTCCTCCTGCCCTGTTCCAGGCAGTCCTTCACTACTACTCTATTTAACAGGAAATGAGAGGAAACGACTTCTACACATCTGTTAAGATGTGAGGAGATGTGTTTGTGGGTGTGTATACCAGTATTATGCCATGTTATTTGTACAAGACCTGCATAAACACTCACAGTGTGGGGACCACCAGCTGTTAATCACAGTGTTAATCAGGACAGGGTTATGGTTGGGTCAGGATAAAGTAAGGGTTAGAGTAAGGTTAGGCTGAGGTTAGGGTTAGGATTAGAGAAAGGTCAATGGTTGGGACAGAGTAGTAATTATAGCAATGAATGGAAGTCAGTGTAATTCCCCCAGTTCACTGAAACAAACCTCTGTCTCTGTCTCTCTCTCTCTCTCTCTCTCTCTGTCTCTGTCTCTCTTTCTCTTTCTCTCTCTCTCTCTTTCTCTTTCTGTTTCTCTCTCTTTCTCTTTCTCTCTCTCTCTCTCTTTCACTTTCTCTCTCTCTCTCCCTCTCTGCTTTCACTTTCTCTCTCTCTCTCTCTT
>BRDA01009335.1:39317-52082 GCA_036984385.1 Crenuchus spilurus | reverse complement strand
TCTCTCTCCCTCTCTGTCTGTCTGTCTGTCTGTCTGTCTGTGTGTGTGTGTGTGTGTGTGTGTGTGTGTGTGTGTGTGTGTGTGTGTGTGTGTGTGTGTGTGTGTGTGTGTGTGTGTGTGTGTGTGTGTGTTCAATGGGACAGTCCTGGCTTGTGGCCCGAGTCCCCTTGCAGGCTCCCCACATCCGGTCAGAAATATCTGCTGACTTCTTCATCTCAACTTCTCACGCTTCTCTCTCTCTCTCTCTTTCTCTCTCTCTCTCTCTCTTTCCCTCTCAATCTCTCTCTCAATCTCAATCTCTCTCTCTCTTTCTCTCTCTGGTCCTATGGTGAAGTGTCTGACCCTCGGCTCTGATCTGCAGGGCTCCGGATGACTCTGATCAGCTTGGAGAGCGAGAGAGAACGAGTGAGTGAAAGGAGAGAGTGTGTGTATGTGTGAGAAAGGCAGATAGAGAGTGTGAGAAAAAGAGAGTGAAAGAAAGGCACAGTAAGTCAGAAAGAGCTGCCGAGGTCACTTCCTGTGCTCTGTTCAGGCTGCAGCAGATTTCATGCTGAGACTTTATTGAGAGAGTCCAGGCTCTGCTGTAGGGTTACTGTGTAGAAGCTGAGCTTTAAAGTCAAACTCACTGTGTTTCCCTTCACTTCAAACTGGCATTTGGATGGGATTACATGTACATGGGGGTTCTGTGGTCATTTCCTATTTTACAGGAGCTCCTCTGTGATTTTATTTACACCATGTCTGTGGTGTTCTCCCTCCAACTCTGCTCTCTGTGATTTTCCAGGCAGATGTTGTCTTATGTTGGGGAGAAGGTTTATTTTGGGATGAGTTGGTGATGATCATCCAACATCTTGACCTCACTCTTGTGGCTGAATGCAATCACAGCAATGCTCTAAAAACCCAAAAACTGCAAAAAAGAGAATGTAAACAAAACAACGGTACCACACAGTGGCCTCTCTGGGTCTGAAAAATGGTGTAATTTGTGGTCTGTGTTAAAGTTGAAGCTTTCTTAGAAACTCAGATTCTTCGTGGAAAGCACAGTTACTCGCGTCTACAACTGCCAGTACCTTTTGGGGTTAAAAAATCAGCCAGAAATCTGCCTCCAAGATGAGCTGCGATGTCCGTGCTAGGCTAAAGGCTAACCCTAGCAGGCTGGCTCTTCTGTTGTTATTCCTCACTAATGCCTGCTCTCTGGAGAATAGACTGAACTGCATCCGACCTCAGTGAGCTACCCAACATGAGTACAGACACTGTTGTGTTTTAGTTTTTACTAAAACGTAGTTTGGCAATAATAGGCTGAACAGCGCTATTCAGCTAGATGGGCTAACGTGCTATCGCGTCGACAAGAGCATGGCCCATTCCAGCAAAACACAAGGAGGTGGCATGTGTGTTTACCTCAACATGGAATGGTGCAAGAATTTTGGGCTTTTTGCATAGTTCTGGTCTCCGCTGGCGGAGTTTGTAGCTGATAGATCGTTTTATTTACAAAGAGAATTCTCTGCTGCGTGAATGATCGAGGTTGTACCTCTTCCCGAGTGGCAACATGATGCTAATCCCAGCATGCAGGCCGCTCGTCAGATGCTCAAAACCAGTTCTGATCACAAGACTTCCCTGAGTTCAGCGATGGCCAAACCATCCCGGACCATCAGAGAAGCAAAGCATGCACACAACCAGAACATCAACAGCCACTTCCAGAACAACGGTGACGCATGGCACACGTGCTTCAAGGCAACCACCATTGTACCGGTGCCAAAGAAGTCATCAAGAATCTTACCTTAATGACCACCGTTCCTTCGCACTCATGCCCATCGTCATGAAGTGCTTCAAGAGGATCGTCATGAAGCACATCAAGACCCTGCTGTCCCCTTCAATGGAACCACTGCAGTTTGTGTGTTCTCCAACAGGCTTTACGCCATAGCCATCACCATTCACCTGGCACTCACTTACCTTTACAAGAAGGACACATATGTGACCCCGCCAGGGAAAGCCATGCCAAAGTCACTGGGCAACTTATTGAGATATCGTGTCAATATTGTGTCACTCACATTAGCGACAAAACTTATTCACTCAGTATTATTGCTGTAAATGAAAGATAATAGTCTCAGATATCTATCGTAGTACATATTTTGATCAAAAACAAAACTTAAAAATTCACAAAAAAGTTGTTTTGAAAAAAACAAATTTTGAAAAAAAAGAATGACTGACCTGGTTTTCCCTGGCGGGGTCACATATATTAGAATGCTGTTTATAGACTTCAGCTCAGCATTCAACACCATCATTCCCCAGAACCTGATCGGAAAGCTGCACTCACTGGGACTGAACACCTCTCTCTCTGCAACTGGATTCTGCACTTCTTGACTAGGAGACCTCAGTCTGTCCGAATAGGTACAAACACCTCCAGCACCACCACACTGAGCACTGGTGCATCTCAGGGCTATGTGCTGTTCACTTTACTGACTCATGACTGTGCAGCAATGCAGAGCTCCAATCATATCAAGTCAGCAGATGACAGCTGTGGGAGGTCTCATCAGTGCAAACAATGAGTCCGCTTACAGAGAGGAGGTGAAACGATTAACAGACTGGTGCAGAGTCAATAACCTGTCTCTGAATTTTGATAAAACTAAGGGGATTGTTGTTGACTTTGGAAGAACACAGAGACACCACTCTCCATTGAACATCGATGGCTCCTCCATGGAAATTGTCAGAAGCACCAAATTCCTTGGTGTTTAGCTCAAGGAGAACCTCACCTGGTCCCTCAACATCAGCTCCATAAGTAACAAAGCCTAACAAAGCGTCTCTGCTTTCTAAGAAGTCTGAGGAAAGCTCATCATCTGCCACTTCCCATTATGACCACCATCTGCAGAGGAACCATAGAGTCCATCCTGAGCAGCTGCATTACTGTCTGGTTTGGGAATTGCACTGCATCTGACTGCAAGTTTCTCCAGCATATAGTGAGGATGGCTGAGAAGATAATTGGAGTCTTTCTTCCATCTCTCACTGACATGTACAACAAGCGCTGCATCCGGAAAGGTCTCAGCATTGTGGAGGACCCATCACATGGTCTCTTCACCCTGCTGCCTTCTGGTAGAAGATACCACAGCATTCAGACTCTCGCTGCTAGACTGTCCAACAGTTTCATTCCTCAGGCTGTCAGGCTAAATGCACACAGTCTTATTCTTAATACAGCACTGTAATTGCTTACATAATCAATATTTGCACATTTCCACATTGTACTATAAAACAGCTGCAAAAATATTATAAAACTGCTGCTACAAACTGTAATCAGCTGCTAATTATCACTCTGTACCACATACTGACCAACATCACATTTGTCCTTCGTCCTTTAATGTGTATTAGTCTAGTTAGACAAGCGGTTAGTTAGACAAGCGATTTGTATTGTTTGTATTTATTGTATGTTTATTGTTTTGTTTTTCATTGCACTTGTGTTCTGTGTTGTACCTGGTCCTGGAGGAATGTTGTTTAGAGTAATTATGTACTGTACTGTATATAGCTGAAATGACAATAAAAACCTCTTTATCTTGAACATAAACTTGAGGCTTTGACCTCATTATTAGCCCTAAATTTCTCTCAGAGACGAATAAGGAGCAGGTGTCCCTATACTCGTGTCCCTGCAGTGTAAGTCTATTTTCCTCAGTATGTTGATATTTTTCCACTTCACAGTAAGTAATAAGAGTGCAAAGAATTCCAAGCCTGAAGGCCCGGTCCAGTTGGATGCTATGTGTGGAATTTTGTGATGGATTTCATTTCAGTGGAATGTGATTTGGGACGGTTCTGACTTGGTTCTGAGTTTGGTGACCTGAGAGACTGAGGACAGTCTGTGGATGTGAAATGTTCTACTGTATATGTCTCACTTATGAACTGTGACTGAACGCGTTTGTTCCTCTGCAGGCCTGACGTTCCTCTGTAATCGAATGTTCTGAGGCTCTACATTCCATTACCCTGCAAACAGAGACACTATCAGCAGACACCTGCAGCAAGACACAGGTCAGAGGTCACAGGTCAGTGTTTTCCACATCACCTCCCTCACTTGACCTTGATCCCTGAATTCTCCAAGACTGACAGGAGAGCACTAAACACTGATACTGCTCCCTTCATTCAGCTCAATTTGAGTGACACTGATGTGGTGGTGGTGTGTTAAAGTGTGAGCTGATGAAGATTAAACATTGTGTCCACTCACTGCCCATGCGATTAGACACACATTCACAGACAGTTTGGTCCTCTAGTCCTGACACTGTTGAATCATCCACTCTGACACACCACCACCACATCAGTGTCACTAAGAATGGACTACAGTCTGTAATTGTGAACTACAAAGTTCTCCTGTATTCTCAGTGGAGCTAAAGTAGACTGTGAGTGTGTGTGTGTGTGTGTGTGTGTGTGCGTGTGTGTGTGTGTGTGTGTGTGTAGGGTGAACAGCTCTAGCTGATGTCTCAGGGTAAAGGGTGGAGCTCCACTGCTGTTTGTGTCCATTGCCTAGGCAACTAATGATGATGCGATGCAATGACAACACTGTGTGTGTGTGTGTGTGTGTGTGTGTGTGTGTGTGTGTGTGTTCATTCACACACTTCCTGTCACAGGCTCATCAGACAGACAGACAGACTGGTCTCTTTTTCTCTCTCTCTCTCTCTTTCTCTCTCTCTCTCTCTCTCTCTCTCTCTCTCTGCTAATGACAGAGTAATGTTGTTATGATGTGTTTATGGTGAGGAGACAGGAGGAGATCTGACCGTGTCTCTGGTTTTGAGCGAAATGAGAGAAAACGAGCTGTTTATTTCTCTCCTGCTGTTGAATTATTTGTGATCCAGCCAGAAACTCCCCCGCTGTCAACAGACCTTACAGCTCATGTGTCTGTCAGATAACAGTACTACACACACAGACACACACACACATATACACACCACACACACACACAAACACAGCCTCATGATGATGAGTAGTAGCAGGTACAGACAGATGTAACTGTGAGTAAATGTCTGTACTGATGTAATGATGGAGTGATGTGTGTCTCTCAGTGGGTGATGCTGATATTTAAAGTGCAGGATGGCTGATGTTTGATTTATAATACTATTATCATGTTAGTTAATTGGTTAATCTCATAAGCCACGCCCACAAGTGCTTATAGGAGTCACATGGTTTCCTAGTCTTTCTGACCCAGTCTCTCTCTCCCTCGTTCCCTCGCTTAGTAGCAGGTTGTGTGTGTGTGTGTGTGTGTGTGTGTGTGTGTGTTATTATAAACTGTGTATAATCATGTTGTGTGATGGTCTTTATAGTTACAGATGGAATGTTTCCTGAAAAGGTCTCACAGAGCTCATTAAACATAAAATCAAAAAACACAAATAATGTAAAATTCACTAAAAATGTTTTACGGAGTCACTGATGACATGTAGACTAAAACAAGCTTCAGAAACAGTGTTTCACACATTCTAGTTATGGCAAAATATGAACACATGCTATTGTGGAAAATAATCAAAAGGTAGTTAATGTGAAAAGAATGTGTTGTAGTTAGTATGAGATGTGTACACTTGTTGTAGTTACTGTTATGTTGTCGTTTGTGTTGGTAAAAAGTGGTGTTGGGTGATCAGTAGGTAGTTTAAGAGTATTTACAGCTCACAGTGTTGATGTGAGGATCACAGAGCTGTGGGCAGTTTAAAGCTGCTTTGATTGTTTTGAAGTTCTCAGCCCTTGTTCTGATGGGTCAGTGGACAGGCTCACTGATGTTTTCCAGTCTGGCGTCAGAGAACAGTGTGGGTGTGTGGTGCCAGGGCCGTCCTCCTTCACATTTGGCCTCAGAGCAGGAAGGATGACCCAGTTAACAGGAAATGTTACCTTTTCCCTCCTTGACCAGGTCAGATTTGTGATGAAAATACCATCAGAACTTTGCGTTTTGGCAAGAGAACGTGTGGGCGGGGCTTGTTTTTGAAGGTTTATCTGATATGAGGTGAAAGTGTTTTTATTAGCACATGCTGGAGCTGACTGTCTGGTTGCCAGGTGCACACACACTCTGTAATCTGTGAGGAGGGATTCTGTATGTAGGTTTAGTGTTTATCTCCTTGTTGCTACCTGCATTATTTTGTTATCTGATTTCAGACATCTGATGCAAAGCGGAACGTTTCTACCCAAATTAATAAACAAGTCAGCTGTGTGTGTGTGTGTTGTTGGGCAGGGTGATACGCTTTCTACCCTCATGGAATGCCCTGATTGCTTTCCAGTGATGTCGTAGTCCAGAAGGTAGCAGGTTTAACTCTTTGAAGGTTGAAGTTTTTTTGTCATTTTGCTAAATTAGCATCAAAACATTAGAATATGGTGAAAAAGTTCATTTTTGTTCATAATTTAATCCAAAAAGTGTCTCACATTTAACATTCATTACACAAAAAGAATACATTTTGTGTATTCACACACGCATCTGCCTGCCAAACAATGGCTCCACCCACGATTGACTTTGATCTCACGGGGGGATACGTGCACGCTGTTGAGGCAGGATGGGGTCACACAAAGCATTTGTGCTTAGGGCACCCACATGCCTAGCACCGGTACTGGCTGTATATAGCTAATATAGCTAACAAACTCTAGAACTCAGTAGTCACCTAAATTAGCAGAGTGGTTTTAGTCATAATCACATCACTGCATCAGCTCAAACAATTGCGTGACACAAATATCAAAGCTTGATGTGATCCTGTATCTTTTCTTTTGGCCGATAACCCAATGTGATCTGGTTTGGTACTGAGTTCTGCATTGGATGAAATTTCTATTCATAATGTAATACCTTTAGTTTTATACTGAAGCTAGAAGATTCAGGCTGATTCATATCTTGGCTAAGTGAGGTCATCCCCTTTAATATAGGGTACTGGGACAAAAGTATTGGGACAGTTTCTGTGTCTACTGAAGACCTTCTACTAGATTTGGGAGCATTTGATTGCACTCAGTCACACGAGTGTCAGGATGATCATCCCCAGCTCCATCAATTCATCCAAAAAGTACTGAGAACACACTTCCACAATGCTGGGGGGCTTTATACTCCTCTAGCTCACACCTAGCATTAGACATGGTGCCAACAGGTTGATGTTTAGTCTTATTCTATTTGCAGTACTTCCCTACAGGGACTTACTTTGTGTACATCTGTGTCAGCTTAGAGTATCTGAATGCCTTGTCCATAAACATTTGGACACATGTGAGTGTTGTGGAGTGTCTGAGTGACTGCAGTCTGGCTGCAGCTGTCGATCTGCTTTCAAGCAACAACAACAACAAAACCACAACCACCAAACCACATACCATCCTCACCAGCCTGTTAGTGCCCACAGCACTGCTCCCCAGGGAGCCGCTGAGCCTCTCATTTTACCTTTTATTTTAAATCACTATCAGCTCAGTAATCCGCGAGTCCCCCTGAGTCACCATTCTACACATTTGAGCTACAGCATCATCAGAGTGTCACAGATATTAGACTTAAGTCATTTATTTACTGAGGAAAATGATCCAGTGTTACATTTAACTAGTCCACTGTCTGTACATGAGATAAATATTAATTAGTTCATTTATTAATGAATAGTAATTGAAAGCTTATAATACAGATTATGTAAGATTATGATAACTTAGTAACACTACCACAACCTGATCTCACACTCACGTGCATTCTATAGGCATGTACACCAATCAGCCATAACATTAAAACCCAGTGTGTTAATTTGGCTCATATGCTGTCCGTACCCCTCATGCTACCAAAAGAGGGCTACGTTGTGAGGTGGGGCTGCTGCAGATCAGATTTGCAGTTCTAGTACATCCCACGGTTTTAATATTTGGAATATTGCTTAATGAATTAATTAGTTAATTAACATTAATTCATATCATAGTGTAAAGATGATAAAAAATATGAAACTTTTGTAAGACTACAGCTAAACAGTACATCGTCCATGTTCTGTAGATTTTGTCATATGTCAGTAGTGAAGACTGTAGAACAGCCCTAGTGTGTTGAGTAATGTGTGTGTTGTGATTGGAGGAGTTGGAGACAGTAGACGGTGTAAGAGATAATCTCTACACCCACAACCCTGAGTCAACAAACTGTGTGTGTGTGTGTGTGTGTGTGTGTGTGTGTGTGTGTGTGTGTGTGTGTGTGTGTGTGTGTGTGTGGAATACACTTCAGCAGGCTTTATGAGCTCATCTCAGCTCCAGGTTCATGTTCCCTTCTCCGTGTGTGTGTGTGTGTGTGTGTGTGTGTGTGTGTGTGTGTGTGTGTGTGGTGTTTGGTTTGAGGAACTGCAGAGTTAAGCCAGGTTAAACATTAGCTTTTAACTCACAAAGACTGATGGATTATACACACTTCACAACACTTACAACAGCACAGCTGGGGAAGTGCTTAAGTGGTGGCTCACCTGTGTGTGTGTGTGTGTGTGTGTGTGTGTGTGTGTGTGTGTGTGTGTGTGTGTGTGTGTGTGTGTGCTGGTGAATATTAACTTTGATTGTCTTTCATCTCTTTGAATCTCTTATCTTCAGATCAGCTACTTCATACACAGTTAAAGTGCCAGTACAGCCAAAGGGCTACACGTCCTCTTAAAGCCCTGAAACATCCAATCAGCTCCAGTATTGTGTCTTAAAGATTGACAAGACAAACCAGGAACATTCTTCATTTTATTGTACACAGTCATTTCAGGATGTTACGACCACCTACTTTATAGAGGGAATAACCTCCCTTGTCTCGGTGATGATCTCGGACACTTTCCTGTTCATCAGGTTAACTGGTTCACTGTGTTGAGTCAATTGTTCTGTACCACTCACCCAAGCACTTTGGTATCAGTGGCCTGTGGGCACCACTGTTATGTCAGTGTACAAGTCCATTCTCAGTACACCTTCACTACCGCAGCTCTACTACGGTCCACAAAGTTAGTGGTTTCTGAGATGCTGCCTCCACCATGCTTCACCTGGTACTCTATTATCATCACATCACATTCTTTGTCCATGATGATAGTTTTACACTCTAAATCACAACTGCTCAGTTATTTATACATGCAGTAAACCTGCCAGGTGAGTTTATTCCATAATATTCATAAAGTTATTTTGCACATTTCCCATAGTCTAGTGAGAGTTGATAAGAGAGGCAAATTAATTGGCCACACATTGGGACAAAATCAGGAGAATTGTTTCTTAAAAAGTCTTGATAAATTAGTCAGAGGAGGAGAAAAACACAGACATGGTGGACACAGACGAGCTCCTGCAGAAAATGAAATGACCTCAGACCCAGAACCTCAGGCTTCAGTTACTTTATTACAGCATCAATTATGACCACTGATCCTGTTATCCTGTGCAAGCCATGAAAAGACTGTAAGATATTTTACATTCATGCATCTGAACTGATGAGGACCCGTACATACACACATTTGTAATGTGGACACACACCCAACACCCACCTAGAAGGGGGCAGTCATGGCCTAGTGGTAAGGATTGCTGGTTCGATCCCCAAACAGGACATGACTGAAGTGCCCTTGAGCAAGGCACCTGACCCCCTAACTGCTCCCCGGGCGCCGGTGGATAAGGGCTGCCCACCACTTTGGGTACAAATTCTCACAGCCTAGTGTGTTCACTAGTGTGTGTGTGTGTGTGTGTTTCCCTGCACGAATGGGTTAAATGCGGAGGTCAAATTCCGTTGTGTGAAAAATCACATTGGCTAAATTGGTTGATCTTAATCTTATTCAGTGCTGTCAGTAATTTTCACACAGGAATAAAATCACAGACCCACAACCCCACTTCAGGTTAATCCTAATACAGCTGTAGTCATGAGTGCTGCTAGTCCCTGTCAATACTCTCAACTATTCTGACTCTGAATGAATTTCAGCCTTTATCATTTTAAAACTTGGTGGTATTTCCCTTTAAGACTGCAGGCCAGTGTTCCCGCACTTCTGCTTGTGATTTTATTCCCGTGTTGTGAAACCTCAGAAAGTAGGCCATCTGGTTTAAGCTGAACATATTATTATCAGGCCTATTATTATTTTTCTATTGTTAGCATTATCGCTGTCATCGTTTGTCACCTTATGATGCAGGGACGGAGTGAGGAAGACAAGAGTAAATGAGGGAAAAACAAAAGAGACAGATCGAGAGGGATTATGAGAGGAAGAAATAGAGAAGGATTGTTTACAGGAGAATAAACAATGATGGGAGGAAGTGTAGGGACACACACAGTGGTGCTGGTTCATAGGCGAGTCAGAGAGAGAGAGAGAGAGAGAGAGAGACACTGTAAACACACAGTGCCGCTCGTCTTTTCCAGCTGAGTCACTGCAGGACAAATGAGACTTGTCCAGGTTACCTGAGCACTGAATGTCTGTTTCAGTCCTTTTCTCTCAACAATAGGAAGCAAATCTGCTACTGCAAGTGTTTAAACTGGTGCTATTACAGAGGTAACAATTACCATGTGGGGCAGCCTTGCTGGTGGTTTGGGATCAGGTCTTGTGACTGGAAGGTTTCAGGTTTGATTCCTGGGCAGGTCATGACTGAAGTGCCCTTGAGCAAGGCACCAAACCCCCAACTGGTCCCTTGGCACATGTTCTCACAGCCTAGTGTGTCTGAATCTCCTTCCAGTGTAAAATAAAAAGAAGCAAGATACTATACTATGCTATGAATACTCTGCTATGCTATACTACGCTATACTATGCTATGTATACTATGCTATGCTATAATATACTATGCTATTCTAAACTATGCTATGCTATACTATGCTATGTATACTATGCTATACTATACTACGCTATAATATGCTATACTATGATATGTATACTCTGCTATGCTATTCTATGCTATGCTAAACTATGCTATACTATACTATGCTACACTATACTACGCTATAATATGCTATACTATACTATGCTATGTATACTCTGCTATGCTATACTATGCTATGCTATACTATGCTATACTATACTATGCTATACATTGATGTGGTGGTGGTGTGGTAGAGCTGCTGGAGTTAAACACTCTGTCCACTCACTGTCCTCTATTAGATACACCTGCCTTGTTGGTCCACCTTGTAGATGTAAAGTGAGAGACAGTAGCTCACAGTTTCTGTTGGTCCTCTAGTCCTGACACTGTTGATTGGTTGGTCACTATTTTCTGACACTGACGTGAACATCAGCAGCTCACACACATTAACACACCACCACCATGTTCGTGTCACTGAGATCCTGCTCTGTGGGGGTCCTCACCGTTGTAGAACAGGGTGAACAAAGTATACAGAAAAACTGGTGGACTACAGTCTACAGTACAGACTACAATAGAGTCAAGACCATGAGCAGAGTGATGTAAAGGTTTTAATGTTATGGCTGATTTTGTACATTCCAGCCCTCCAACATTAAAACACCTCACCTTTTCTTCAGATTATTTCTTCTTTGGCTATTAGACATCTCTTCTCAGTACATAGTCCCTCCCCTTCCCCCTGTCCTGTGCAGGAGCATGAATGCCTTCCTGTTGCTGATTGGCTGGAGCAGTGTAGCGTCATTCTGTCTGAGCTACTCTCTCATTTACAGATCTGGGCTGTGTACAAACACCGATACTGGACTGTGAACAGATAATAGCTGAAGTGTGTTGGATTACATCATTTACTCCTCCTTTAATGCACATGAATATCCACAGATCTGAGCCACATGACAGTGATTAATGTGGCTAAAGATTTGAAATATGTCACTTTATTTGTAATGAATATAGGACAGTTTAGCTTTTACCAGTAAATGATGAACACAGATGAACTTTGCATTTTGAGATGCACTGCTGTTTGAGACAAATATTTGATGTTAATGTGAGCTTTAGCTGTACTGTACACATTGCTGTAGTGATGTTTTGGTTCATAACAACATAACAGTCACACACAAGCGTAAAGTGTGAGCCTCAGATGGGAAAACTGATCAGAGATCTGCTGAAAGAGGAAGTTAGATCTGGAAAATTAAACTGGCTTATCAGATACAGGCAGAGCGGAGCTGTGTGATGGATGTGTCAACACTGTGTATCATTTACACACACCTCTGTAGACACTGTGCGTGTGAGTGTGTGGGTTTATGAGCATGTGTGCATCTGTGTACGAGCGTGTGTGTGTGTGTGTGTGTGTGTGTGTGTGTGTGTGTGTGTGTGTCTGTCTGAGTGTGTACATGTGTGTCTGTGAGTGTGTATGTATGTTTGTGTGTGTGTGTGTGTGAGTATGTATGTATGTATGTCTGTGTATGTGTATGTGAGTGCATGTGTGTGTCTGTGAGAGTGCGTGTGTGTGTGTGTCTGTTAGAGTGCATGTCTGTATGTGTGTGTGTCTGTGTCAGTGCGAATGCATGTGAGTTTGTGCGTGTCTGTATGTGAGTGTGTGTGTGTCTGAGTGTGTGAGTGCGTGTGTGTGTCTCTGTGTGTGTTAGGGGTGAAACGATTACTCGAATAATTCGAGTTACTCGATTACAAAAAGTGATAGAGTAATTTTCTGTGCCTCGAGTAATCATTTATTTAATTTTAAAACTCAGAGCACGGTATTTCACACTGACGACTTTTAATGTGGCACACCACGCTTACGTCACCCACGCACTGGAAGGAGGAGGCAGCACAGAGATTTTTAGTTGAGAAGCGGGAATATGGAAGCAATGAGGGAAAACAGTGACAACGTGCGGGAAGAAAACGGCAAATAATGCAGCGCGCTATCCAACATTGGCAGAACTGGCAAGGTCTCTGCTGTGTATTCCAGCTACATCCACGCCATCAGAGCGTCTGTTTTCAGCTGCAGGTAACATTGCTTCAAAAAAA